>JAVQJL010103293.1:0-19342 GCA_036024295.1 Nannoperca obscura
ACACACACACACACACACACACACACACACACACACACACACACCCCGACTAGCACTACCTGCGCAGGTGTGAAGACAACACATGACGATGTTCGACGAAGGGTCCAAACTTAAATGTGAAAGTTGCTATTAAATAGCCAATTATTAATGAAAAGTCTTTGCTCAAGGTCACCCGTCTTACCACCGATGCACAACACACACACACACACACACACACACATTAACACTTCATCTCCTCCCACACAGTAAATGAACAATGAGGTTTGATCACCACAGATGTCAAAAGAAACTTGTGTGGAAGGATGTGTTAATGTTGTTTTGGGAAACACATGCACATGAAAACACACTCACACAAACTGAAAAAAGCAAATCCAAAAAAGCAAAAGCACAAACAGGAATTCTTCCTCTAAGGGGAAACATCAGGTAAATGCCAATCAAACACGTCGGTCATCGCTAACATTTTGAATAAGATTGATTTTTAATGACAATAGAGGAAGACGTCACGACATGAAAGGAAATGAGGCAAACAGGAGAGACGAGCAGATAGGCGGACAGAACGACGAGATGAACTCTTAACCATCATGAGTGAGTGTTATTTTCATGCCCTTGTGTGAGATGGTAAGCAGTTGCTCTGTTGTGGTACTGGCCTCTCACCTGGCTGTGCATGAATTTGAGGTTGATCCCTTCCAGTGTGACCTGCAGCAGTCCACCTTCTCCGGTTTTCATGTCCTGGACAGGGAACTCTCCACCCAGCTCCGGACCTGAAGGAAACCACACCACAGTTTAGAGTTTGTACAGATAATAAATTCCAACAGGTTGACTGCAAGCAGAAAGAAAAAAAATACACATTGTTGGGATGTGGAGGGGCAGAGTTTTAGCTCATCTTAGTTTTAGATTTTTAGTTTGAGCTCTTAAACTGACTCCACAACATTTGAAATAGATTTTCAAAAGGAAATCCAACACTAGCCACTGAACAACAAGGGTCTAATGGTGCTTTCATTCAGGGTTCGTACAGCTGTTTAAGAGTAAATTCTAAGCACTTTCAAGGTACCTAAACCAAAACTGTCCAGACTCTCAAAGCCTTTACTTGTTACTATAAATGCCAGTAGACAACTAACAAATGTAATTTTAAATATTCTGTCCAAACTTTCAAGACTTTTTACAAACCTGTTTATTCTTCCTAAAGTATTTATTACAGTATATCCGGGTTGGTATGCAATATGATGTGGTTCAGTACATCCTGTCAACAAATGATTAATGTGTAATTAAACTTTTTTATAAATTACAAAAATCTTTTGACCCTGTATAAAAAGCATTTAACCGTGACCACTAAAACCAGTGTGCGTGTACCGCTACACCCCTAACTCAACAATCAAAAGTCTCTTTAGAAGCTCTGAGTCATCCCTAAGAAAAGATTACTTGTTAAAAACGTTAAAAGGGCAGGCTGGATGGCTTTTGTTTCAAAGAAAGACGGGAAAGAAAGAGTAAAAAAAGACAGTTAGGCAAAACACCAACTCCTTCACTCCATACCTGGTTTAATGCTTTGCTGTCTTGCTGCAGCTCTTTCCATACTGTCTTTAACACAGTAGTAGAGTTCACGACACTAGAACGCAAAGAGGAACGTTTTTTACATTTCTAGCCGATGTTCTCTTAAGGTGGATCAAAGTACAGGATGCAGAGAGCTGCAGTTTCTGACCTTTTTGGTATAGAACTTGTTGAGCTGCGTCTCTTGGCCGTTGCGTCTCCAGAGACACAGCACCTTGGTCTTGGGGCAGTAGGTCATGTTGATGAGCTTCTCGTACCACCAGCGCTCGTAGACTGTGCCGATGTTGCTGCGCAGGACTATACAGTCATCGCAAACCTGAAATGATGATGATAGGAAAAGTTTAATATATTAGTCAAATAAACAACATTAATGAGAGCGCCATTTGTAGTATTAGTTATTACATGTATAGTCAAGACTTTGCATACCTCCATGAAAAAGATGTCTCCTGTGGTATCAGTGCCGGCATGTACAACAAATGTCTGCTTCTTGATGTGACGGCTTCCGCTGGGACGGATAGGCAGCTCACGGCCGTTCTAAAAAAAATATAGTTCAGTACAAATAATTACAAAAGGGCGAACAGAAGTTTGAAGTAATTAAATTATACATGGTCAAATATTCACCATGTTGGCCAGTTTGTCCAGTATTTCATTGATCTCTTGGCTGTATGTGAGGCCAATGTGGGACTTCCCCATCAAACGCCTCACTTTCTTCCTGATGTCATTTTTGTTCAACTAGACAAACAAAAACATCCACGGGGAACATAAGTCGAGATATCCGAAAGTTAAAAAAAGTAATCAACAAACAACAAACAATTGTTGTACTGCCCAAGTTGCCCCATGTTCTGGGCATGTGCAAAAATGCAGCTACTTCCTTTGTATTTTGAGAATACATATTGATAAAAGATGTCACTTTTATAATATAAACAAATTATTATTAATAATTGAATGCATTTAACGATTACTTTATGCAGATTATATTGTAAATTAATAACAAAATTAGCTAAACACTTAAGTATAAGGACGTATAAGTAAAAAAAAAAAATGAATAAGGAAAAAAGTAACCTTCTATTTCATAACTAGTAAAACCAAAGATGAGAAAACTGCTTCAATATCCTTTCAACAGGAAGTAGCTGCATTTTTGCAAAAGCACAGAACAAATTGTGTTTCTTGGCCAGTGACAATGCTGTCCAAAACAGGCCTCCGTACTTTCAACATTAGCATGTATGCGATCATATTATGCAGCAGGGTGGCCAGGAGTCTGTCTTCATCATCCTCCAGACGCTTGCGGTCATGTTCTCCTAGCGATAAGTATCTGTGTTGACGAACAAAGCACAGAAAAGCAAGTATAAATAGTCCACGACCAGAGTTACAACGTAACTGCATCTAACTGTGAAGAATGTGGCTCTACATTGTAGTAAAACAAATATTTGGCAGGAAAAAAACAAATCAGACGGTATGAATAAAAATGTCAGCCGTGTTGAACCTTTCGATCATCTCCTGCGGTCCCTGGTCCATACCCATGCCTTCACGCTCCAACATCACAGCATCTAGATAGGCGTCCTCCCAGAACTGCAGCTGGTCCCACAGTGTGGAGCGCTCCTTACCTGAACACATGGACGCATACACACATGCAATTTCACCAACAACACAGCTGATCCATTCAAAGACAACCCATACATGTCGCCACAAGCATATGTCCAGCAAATTATATATCCAACTATTATACTGTTTTCATGTAGCTTTCTACTGATTTAAAGGTCTACATTGCATTTATGGAGGCCTCTGATGCCTTCAAGTGCTGCTCTTTGTAACCTTTCCTGGAATTACAAGGTAATATGGACTGAGATAATTACAATTTCCTATTTATGTATTTTTTTCATTTAGCCTGCTCCATCACATGGCATTGGAAAACTTGACATTTTCCAATATTATTTACCAGCTGTTGGCTCGTTCGAGTGTGCTCAACTCGTAATTGCATTTCTGACAGCACTTGAAGGCAAAATCCAGTATGCAAACTCATGAAATGTTAAGCTTTAAAGTCAACATCAATGTAGGTGAGCAGAAATTAAAATGAGCATTAAAAGTGAATGGAAATCAAACACACACACACGTACACACACACGTTGCTACCTTTGATCCTTCCCTGTGAGGGATAATTCTGCAGGACTGCTTATATTTTCCACCCCTATCTAACACACAAATTATGCAGCTCACCAACGAACAGGAAAAACCCACATCACATCAGAGATTAAACACAGAGCTAAATCTGTATGAACAATGGATACACCCACCCACACACACATAGGAAAAAGGGCAAAGGCAAGAGATTAGCCCTACTTAGAGAAAAGGTTTCCATGGCAGCATCCTCTAGCTGATCCCAAACGGAGCTCTTATCGCGGCCTGGAAGAATTTCCCAGGAGGAGCAGCAGGAGGGACGAGAAGCAGCGAGAGCAGGAGGGGGTTAGGCGAAGAGGTGAGCAGGTTTAATGGCAAAAACAAGAGCAGAGCGAGCCGAGAACCACACCAGAGGAACAAAAGTAAGGACAAACAAAGACATAGCACGCTCATTGCACTCACTTATTTATAGCCTGTAGCTTCAATTTACAAGCAGGTTAAAAATTAGTTTGGCACAGTGAAGTAGATGAGCAATAACCTTGTTACTGTGGTTTGTGGCAATGAGGCACTGTGTCTATGATCTGTTGAAATATAATATTGGCTTTTACAGACCTTTTTACATCTAAAGACTGTAGTTTAACTTCAAATTAATGAAATTCTGTTTTGTTTTTTTTAAACATTCAAATGGCACTCTCAGCTTGTGGGAAGTTGAGTACACAATATGCCTGGTGCGGTAAGTGGTAAGTCGTGAGAATGCTGCTGCTGCTAGGCAACGGCAACATGGATGCCAAAAGACTTGTTCTCTTGACATTCTTGGCCTCTTTCCAGGAAATGTTGACTCACTTTCTATTTTCCTTAGAAATATTATAAAATGACAAAAAATTTGATTTATTTGACAAAAATTACAATATATGAACTTATCATCTAGCGAAAAATGAACTTCCATGGCCTCTGCCATTTCTAGAAACGTCAGCAAACGACTCACAATTCGTGAACAAGTGAAATTTCCACTTCCCGAGGTCATGAATACCGCATGACTCTTCCCGTGAACACGACCCATCTGAAGGCACCAACATACAATTAAACACCAGAGATGTGTTTGCAGCAGCTGCAGTCATGACTTACTATAATGTAAATATTCTTTAATAAAGGGCCAATCCAGCATTATTTTCTTTGCTATTTCTTCTTTAATCCTTATATGTTAATTCTGCATCAATTTTGTCAAACAAGCAACTTTCAACTTCACTCAGAAGTGTTAATTCATCACTATGTAAAATTGGACATTCACATTATGTAAAGTTACATCAGGGTGTAACCTTTCACCTTTTAACATATGTGAAGTTCACTGTTTCATAAGAAACATTTAAGGTTACACCACTTCTAGGTAATCACATGTCTGACTTCTGCTTTTTTCTCCTCTTAAAAATAACTCAATTTGTGAAAGTTCACTGTGGTTACACGGAAAGGAAAACCAAAGCAAGAGCTTGTACAAATTGTAGAGAATGAAAAGTCACAAACATCTAGTAACACTTTCTTTCCACAAGAGGAAGTACCTTTTAATATCTGAGGTTGTTTGGTCCAGTTAAGTTAATGTTAGTAAAGTAATACAGAAAGGGAATACTTAAATAAATAAATCCAGAAGACAGGAAGGAAATGTTTTCTTAAAACATCAGAAGAATTGTCAGCTGTTTGACGTAAGATAAAGTAAAGAGGTAAACTAGAGAGCAGAACCTACCCAGCAGTCCTTCACAAAGGTAGATCCTCATACTGAGGTCCTCCACGGGCTGCGCAGGCGGCCCCTTTGCCGTAGCAAGTACATGATCTTTTGCAGTTGGTTTCAGAGTGTGGGTCTTTCCCTGCAGAAACAGGACAATGTTTGTAAACCAACATCTGCAGCAGTAATACTTCTAATACCTAATAACTTTTTTTTGATCATTTCAAGATGATCATATATATTTAAAAAGTACCATCTACATTCAAAGGCAAGGAAACACGTGCCCTGGCTCTCTCAGCCCATAAAACTATATTTTAAAAAGAAAATAAATAGATAAAGTTTGAACTATTTTACATGCTGTAAATTATTTAAATTGTTATCTAAGGGTAGTCTGGCTCCAGGAATACCAATCAATTCAACGGCTTGTCTGTTAGGACAGATGAACAAATGAACAATGAACAATTGCTGGAATGATGACAAGAGTTCATTCTTGGCGAATTTATTTTTTACAGAAAAAACTTCCCAGGACATCAAACTCTCTCTCATTTTCAGGTGTTTTTTAAGTCATGAAAAACTGCAATCTTCCAGTTTTTATAGTATGCATAGCAACCCTGAAATCCAGTCAACTTCGTCTGTGAAGTTCAAATGGAATAAGTTTGTGATTCAATTATTTATTATTTAAAGTTGGCTATTATTTGGTAATTAAGAAGTGTCTAATCTAATCTAATCTAATCTAAACATATTTCACTTAATTTGAGTTTTATACTTACAAACACTTGGCTGGTGGCTGGATTGGTTTCAATCTCACTGTCAGAAAGAGTCCCTCTGGACTGATTTAAATGAGGAGCAGTTCTCCCACCGAGGCCATCTCCTGCTGTGCTGCTCAGGTCACTGTCCGCTCCGAGAGTCTCCCCAGAGCTATTGCTTATCTAAACAAATTTTATCCCAGGTGTAAGAACAATGCACAAGTGGAGGGGTTTCACCTGCAGAATGTTTAATGGCAGCATTTGGCATTATGATTCATGGTTAAAAAAAAGAAAAAGGTATAAAAATAGTTTGAAATCATCTTACTGCACACAGTCTGACAGCATCACATACATGTATGTAGTGTATTCACTACTGATTCAGCCCTTCATTGAAGTTATGATTTTTACACTACTTTAACACAAGGCTCCTTGTTTTAATGGTTGCACTATTCCATCATTCAAATCGATACAGTACAAGTAATGGACGGTGTGTGGGTATCTAATTTCAGGGTCTCTACTAAAATTGAAAGTAAAAGGATTTGGTATTAAAAAGGTATATACAGATATGCTAATAAATGCAATAATCAACAAAAGTAACACCAACCTCACAATCCTCAAACAGAAGGTACTATTAATGATTTGTGAAACTTGTAAACAACACATTGCAAACAATATGCTGAACATGCCACCCATGATTTCTTGTTGTTTTCATTCACCGTTTTTGAAGGGAGAAGAAAAAAAAGAAGAAAAATGCCTTGGACCAAACATATCCTGGACCCTACAGTTAGTATTGTGAAGTACCATGTAGCTGGATAATATCTGAGTTGGCTGTGCCCTACCACTGTGCTAGCCTCCGAGTCTTGGCTGGTGCTTCTTGTCAGGATCGGTGGCTCCGAGCTTGTTACTGACTCGGTGTCGCTCTTCTATAAACCCAAAGAGAAAAACAAAAAGAGGAGAGAAATACTCTTAGTCGTTAAAAAATTGCTGCTTACCATTAGCAGTTTTTAACATTCAAAGACCAACACCACCAGGCCGACACATTAGCATGTTAAAAATGCAGCCATATAAACATGAGAAATTGAGATTCACAATATGTGGCTCCTCTGATAACTTTAAGAGAATTTGGAAATGTTTTATGGATTACATTAGAACTAAACTTTAATCCCACCCACCACCATCTTCTTAAGTATTCTACTGTGATATTAGTTTTGTGGTTGTTTATTAGCACAAAAAATGAAAGAAAAATATTTTACAGTCATTTAATTCTCTACTTAAGAGCAACACTTTTTCACACAACAATACTCCAGGAACAAACCTGTGATCCAGATGTGACACTGAGGCCACTGTCAGCACTGATCTGGGATTTCTTTTCCTCTGCATCAGCCACCTGGGGGCGCTGCTGCTTTGCTCCTTCAGACCCTGCAGGACAGACCATGATATCAGCAAGTTTGATGAACAGAACTACATTATCTTCTTGCCTTACTGAAAGTCGCCTCACTCAAAGCCACCACAGCACAGCAACACTGACGCTAAAGTGCCAAAGCCTCTATTGAAACACTGCATTACACTTGTGACACAGCGAAGCGTACAGTGCAACACTACCTCATTCATGTTTGTGAGATTATTTTAATATCCCAGACTCAGAGCCTTAAACTGCCTAAAGACTAGCAACAATTACAGGGTGATGACAATACATCTAATCTAAAGAAAACTTGCTTCATTACATTTTTGCACAACTTTCTGTATACATTGCTGGTGCTTAAATGTAACAGATGAAGTTTTAAAAAATCAGAGAGAAGTTACAAAGAGGGCAAGCAGAGTGCCGTAAAATTAGGGGAAAATGTTACAAATGAAAACAAAACTGAAAGAGTTTGCAAGACATTAATTCTCAGTCAGTGCTGCAAATGTGGTCCAAGTT
This sequence comes from Nannoperca obscura, assembly GCA_036024295.1. Lineage (NCBI taxonomy): Eukaryota > Metazoa > Chordata > Actinopteri > Centrarchiformes > Percichthyidae > Nannoperca > Nannoperca obscura. The sequence goes on from JAVQJL010103293.1 coordinate 8,039, forward strand.
ACAGCAAAAACAACAAACAAACACAGGCAGTTAGGCATGCAGACAAACTGGTGGACGGTAAAGGAGACATTTTCTGTTTCAAGTGTGATTTGTACTTTGTCATTTATCACCACAGTAGGCGCAGACATGGTGACAAGTAGATCCTGACACTTCCTTGTTTTTCAGGAGTTTAGTTTTTTTGTGACACTTAACTTTGGTAAAAAACATTCAATGAAGCCTTAAAATGTGCCGGCAACTGTGGAACATTGGCTGTAAATACACTTTACAGCAAGCCACTTGAAACTGGAAAAAATACAGTTAAAAGAGCAGGACAGGGCAGCAGGTATTCATTTCTGCTTATCTTGATGCACGGTGTCAAAGAAAGAAAAAAAAACACTAGAAAACAAAATGACATATTGCTTAAGCTTCAGCCATTGACTATAACAAAAAAAAATAAAAAATTTTATGTCAAGGACCCTAAAACTGCCCCAAATCAGTAAACATGTGATTTTACTTTAAAAGAAGAAGTGTAGAATTAAATAATGTACCAACTTTTACAGTTTCTTCTGAATCCCAGCTATTAAGTTAACAAAGCTAAGGACAAGACATACTATATTATAGTAAAAGTAGCACATTCCTGCTTGAAAAACTTACCTAAAACATATCTGCCAATCAAGACTGGCTGCCATCTTGATTAAATACAACATGAAATTTTTTTGGGGAACTAAAATAAGGGTGTAATTTCTCACAGCACTATATCTATGAGACATTCTATGACCCTAGTTGCCTTAAAGCAAGTTGAATAGAGGATACCAACACTAATAATCCAGTATCATGTGCAGTAGGTGCAGAACTAGAACATTACAAGTACATTTTAGGAAAGTAAATTCATCTCAGCTCATTTGTAGTACATAATTCAGTGTAAAAATCTTGAGCTTGTAATCTCACATCAAGACTCTTCTGGCTATATTCTGTTCGGTTATCCATTCTGACATTCTTATTAGGATCACTTCTTTTCATTTATTCAGGTAGAAAGACACTGGTGAGCTTGAAAAACTGGATAGAAGGTTATGGAAAAAAAGGTCAACAGCTGAACACCCCGATCTTTTTCTTTCTTTTTTGGTGTGTGAAAAGTCTCTTACTCTGTGGTTTTTCCATAGCTTTTTGCTTATCCTGGTGCTTGCTCCACAATTCTACCCAAGATGCATTGCAAGCAAGGAGAGAAAGACAGAGAGAGAGTCAGAGAGCTGGTTGAAAAGGCATGTATGGTGGGTGAGCATTTAAATCAAAACAAAAACAAAATAAGCATTAAGACGCTTTACTCATTACTGAACAACAATGTTTTGTAATGTTTGCATGTAGCTGTGATTTAATCTGGACAAAAGGAAAAAAGTTTTTTTTCTCAAGTAAGTTGGATCCACTGTATAACAGCTACTAAGGTAACATTACAAAACACCCAGAACTACTGGCCCTAAGTCCTGGAGAGCCACACAGTGACGTCAGAATGAGCTTTGGGTCTGACCGCAGGCCACCGATGTCATCGATTGCATTTGTTTGGCTCTCCAGAGCAAAGGTAAGAGAGAGAGAGAGAGAGAGAGAGAGAGAGATGGCTGATTCGGTAAAAAAGAGCATGGGATGGGGTTGAGAGGCCGACTAGCCAGCAGGTGAAATGGAGCAGTTGCAGAAGCCAGGGATGCAAGTCTCACAGCATTCTGTAGAATTGAAGGTGCAACTTTTAAGAGGAAAAGAAGGGGTGCGGGTAAGGAGAGGTGTCAGGGTGGTTTACTGAAAGTTTCCCCCGTATACAGACCCAGAATAATTCTCAGAAAATTAAGTGGTAACGAGATTATTAAGGATTTCCTAAATCTAAGTTGGTTCCAATAGACCAATAGAAAATGAAATTTGTCTCTTTCCTGGGACTGTTTACTGGGGAGAGATGCTTCCACCCTCCATGCTGAGAGCAAAGGGAGCTGCCATTTTCTACAGCACGCCTTGCAGAAACCTGCAGTAAAGGCAAAGACGAGTGCCGATTTGACCATCGATGCGCATACCTCTGGTTTCCCCTCGTCCACTACTGCAGATTTAGGTGTTGGAAGACCAAAAACAAAAGACATGCATTCAAGGTGCTAAGAGGCTCACAACAGAACTCCAGAGAGGAGGCAAACAGGAGCACAGATGCTTAAGGAAGGGGAGACAAACACACGCAGTCCAGCCTGGAACACAGGGAAATATTTCAGACACTTTCAAGGCCTTTTCACTTTTCATGTATCTACAAAGGGGATATTTTAACCGGGGCCAAATTCAGAATTTGAATTTTAAATCAATAAAAATTTCGAAAATCATTACCAGACACAAAAATAGTACCAAAGGCATTTGGTATAGTATCACTCCAGTGATTTTCAGCAGTATTTCAAGTGAAAGTGTGTGGAACATTATAACACCTGTAAGGATCTGCATGGGACATGTGAGGGGATCTTTCTTTGAGACGGTTGGAGGAGGGGTGGGGTGGGGGACTGGTATTAAGGTTGATGAGCTTGTACGGGACGGGGTAGGGGGATCTCGCAGTGCACATGCAACCGGCTCAGGAGTGGTGTACACACCAATCGAAGCAATAAAGTTCTCCTCGTTCAGACTTCGGGTATCAAAATGGCGGGCTCCTTTGCCCATTGTGTGGTGCGGTAGTTGCAGGTGTGGCACATTCAGAAGGCCCTGAGGTCTGGCAGTCTCCATACGGCCAGAAGGACTCTCTTTACTCCCCGGGCTGCCAGCACTGTCTGTGGGGCTTCGCTTGCGTTTTTCTGGGTCTACCAAGTTACCACAATTGAGGGGCCAAAGAAAGAGTTCATCAAAATTACAGAAAAGGAAAGGTTGGGGTTCAAACTGGGAGAGGATTAACAGTATTAGACAAAGAAGGAAAAACAGTGACGAGATCTAAACTTTACAATTACAGTTAATGTTTTAGTGAGTCAACGTCTAGCATGCTGCTTAAAGCTTTACATAAAAACACAATGCAAAGACATGGACAGTGTTAGTAGCACAGGCCCACGGCTGTTACGCTTCTGCAGAAAGAATAAACTGACAGAATTTAAAAAATCTACTCTCTAGACCACACAATCCAGCATTAAATGTATGCCTTCCTGTGCTGAACTTGGTGACGTACCTTTGGTTTGATAATGTGTGCGTGCTATTTCCAATAAGCTGAAGACACTGGCCATTCCTCCGAGGCCTGCATTAGTGTAAGAGTGCTCCAGACTGGACACCGTGCACTTCAAGATGTCCAGCATGCCTTTGTACACCTTTCTGCTCACCTCCTGGTAACAAAACACAGTAATAAGGTCATTTTGAGAGAAGAAGAAAATCATTTGACAAATCAGCATGCTACCTTTGATTAAAAAAAAGCGTAAAACTATTTTGACTTTAGTTGTCAAAAGTTATATTCATGCTTTTATTCTTCTGGCTTTGTTGTACTGAGATTGTTTATCAGTGGAAAGGGCGGAAAACAAGTATCTCACCACATCCCGTATGATCTCCTGCCTGGCATCTTCCTCCGACTGGACGGCTCTGTTCATCTTACTCAACACAAAGACACGAAGCTGCTCGTTCTCCAGCAGACGGCGTACTTGTTTCATTTTGAGCCAGCCGACTCCCTGACCGTCCAGAACGCTCTGCACCACCTCCTTTAAGAACTGCTGGTTCTCGCTGAAGAAAAATAACAGTTTTCACTCGTATAAATTCAAGAGATACAAGAAATTACATAACACTTAATACCTTTAAACCCAACAAAAACAGTAGTTCCATCCATTCAATATCCGCTTATCCTTAGAGGTTTGAGGGGGGCTGGAGCCAATCCCAGCTGACACTGGACGGGAGGCGGGTACACCCTGGACAGGTTGCCAGTCAATCACAGGGCTGACACAGAGACAGACGAACATTCACGCTCACAGTTACACCTACGCACGATTTGGAGTCGTCAATTAACCTAACCTGCATGTCTTTGGACTGTGCAAGGATGCCATAGTACCCGGAGAGAACCCACTTGAAAGAATTCATTACCTCGTGTTGTTGACTCGGCCCTGAGGAGAGGGTGACTCTCTCTTCACTGTTGGACTGTGCTTGATCACTGAAGACTTCTGGTCCACAAGTGCTCGAGGTGCACGTGCGCCTGAGGGAAGAACAAAAACAATGAGGTTTCTTAACACCACAGAGCAAGATAACCAAAATAACTAAACAAAAAGGTGCAGACTAGTAGGTCACTAGACAGAAGAGCACTCAGTGGAAGTGGACTGGACACACACAAAGGCACTTGGCTCACCAGGAACTGTAACCCAGGACAGGAAACGACTTTCAAAACTTTTTTTAAGCTACCACATCAAATTGAAAAGAAAGCAGTTCACATCACTCTGTGAAGAGGACAGACACACCTGGAATCTACTGAAGGTTATCTACTGCTGAACAGACAAATTACTGGAGCAGATAGTCTATTATTACTACAAGAGAGGTGAAGGACGAATCAAACAGGGACCAGGGACATGGTACATACACACACACACACACACACACACACACACACACACACACCAAACATTGCTCTTGGTAGTGACATCACACATTAGCAGCATAGAGATGTGAAGTCAGACGGAGGACAGTGTGACAGCAACTACATGAGTGATATCATGCATGACAGAAAATAAAGGGATGTGTGGAAGGCAACGGAAATGAGCTACACTACAAGCTGACTCATTTTAATTTATTACTACAGGATGCTCAGCATCTGTGAATGAACCACTTGTCGAGGTTGGGTCAATCATTTCATCATTATATTATAATATAATCGAACATTTTGGCAATTATTTTCTCATTCAATTGACTTAAATGAAAATATGAGATTTGACCCAGAATTGTTCCATTTCAGGTCAAACCACTGCAGCATTTAAGGAAGCTGGTCATTAGTGAGTGTCATGTCTTGCTGCAGAAGTCCCCGTTTTTTTATGGCTATTATTCATCTCAAAAGGTGTTGCACATTCTGTCATCTCGGAAAATTTTAAATTCCCCTTAAGATTTTTTTATTTCATCTAAAATGAAATGTGTTAACTCACATTACACGTTTAAATTAGCCTTTCTGCGCGGGCGAAACCTGCAACTTCTATGACTTACATTTTACAAATCAACTGACGAACCACAACTTTGGCGCACACACTGAACGTAAACATGGAACACCCAGTTTTGTCCACTGACAATTCCACTAAAGTTTATTTAAACAAAATGGCTGCATTCTCGACAATGATGACAAAAAGAGAGATAGGCAGCATTACTTTGTGTGATTCTACTATGAACGGAAACTAAGACGAAAAAAGAAAAACATGGAGCTGTATACTGCTGGAAGACCCAGACAATATGGTGTCTGTTCTGCAGTGAAGTTAAGTTTTCCATCACAGATATATCACACATCATGTGAGATACTCCTCCAGTAATATTACAAATAAAAGTTTGTAACAAGATTTCTGACCTGCTGGAAATCCAACCTGACAGCCAGAATGTTGATCTTAAAAGCTATTAATCAGGCATCTGTCCTTGCACAAAACGTCAAAAGACAACCGTTCTGGGAGACATTTGTCACAATTATAAAATTAGTTGGGGGGGGGTTCCTTGCACTTGTTGACACAGCACCTTGGTTCACATGTTGATGAAATAAAATCCAGCCTGATGAAACTCTGAGACTCACACAGAGAAATTAGAGTTTGACCAGGATGGAGCTCATATAGTCAGGCCTAATCTGGTTTAGGTTGAGTCAAAGCTCTAGAGAACAAACACAAAAGGATGTGTGCCACCATCGCAACATTATTTTTTTTTACAAACAAAAGACCTTGAGCAAATGTAGCACATTTATCAAGCATCAGCATTCTAGACTTTAAATGAAATACTAAGTACTAAACTTTCTCATTAGCTGGCTGAAAATGTATTAAAATTTATTCAAGCAGTTACCCACAGCTCTACTGATCTAATTTATGATGTGGATTTCTCCATTTTGTTACTTGCCGATTGTGTTTCTAAGGCATGAAAGGATGGGGGAGGAACACACTCCTACAAGAAGAGGACAGAAAGCCTTTCTGATCTGACATCTGTCATTGCAGGCTGGTTTATAGACAATTTTATGTGACAGCGGGGAATCTATTGTTTTTTTGCTGCAGTCATGGGGACAAGAATGTGTTTTATTCCCAATACCAATACGTTGATTGCACAGGCAGAAATGTTCTGCATCTTTTAGTTAGAAAACCAATAATGCATAGCTGGTTTTCTATACAATTTATTCTAAAGGTGTTTGCAATAGAAACAGCACTTGAAACCCAAAAGGTTCTTTATGAGTATGATAAACATTACTGCAGGAAGACAGACAAGACCACTTATGGATTTTGTCCACCAGGAATGTGGCCAGATATAGCTCAGGTTAAATGAAACCTGATAACAAACAGTAGGAACTCCAGAGAAGTATTTGGCTGGAGGCTTTTATCAATATAGGCTACAAGAGCCCAGGGGTTTATCAATGGAGGACACTTTGAGGCAGCAGCTTTTAAAATGGTTCTTGACCTTAGAGTTTAAATAATTTGTCAACCTCGGTATCAAGGGAGAGATGGTACAGTAGTGAAGCCAATCTGAATCCAAAGTCTGAACCAGCAAAAGCTTAAATGGCATACAACGAGTCACTCTAGTATCCGATTGTATGCCTGATTTGACCAGGTCAGGTTGTAAGTCATAATAAATATAGTCAACAGACACTGCTAATGTGTCATAAAGATGATTCGTTACAAAATATGCAAGAAATGTCACAAATACAATTTTATAATATAGTTTATAGTTAAGGTATTTGTTTCTGAATATTATTAAGGGCGATTCAATCTTTACACGTGCTATGCAGAAATGTCTGATTGCATTCCAAGTGTAATTTCCCCTTCTCAATGTTTCCCACCATTATTTCAGGCACCAGATACCCATAATTAGGGTCTCTTCTTGACTAATACCTAAGCATTTCTTTTATTAAATATCATCAGATTCATCATCACATTCTGTGGAGCATAATGGCACAACTGAAATTTGTTTTTGTAAATGGTTTCCTATCCATCAAGTGGACCATGAAACACAAACATAAACTGGAAGCTTGAACGTGCAAAGAAAGAAAAACCTGAATAGCCTGTAGGGAGACAGATCCTGTTAACTGTTATAATGTGAGCTGCAGGTACGCTCTCTATCTAGGCTGGCCCACATTATAACCTGATTTAAGAGTTGATGATGGGATTGTCATGTATGATTCTGCATTATAGAAGACCACCGTGGTAGCGCAGCAGATGGCCTGATGTAGAAGAAAAACAGCCATCACAGACGAGGACTGGATAACTAGTTTTGGGGAGGTTTGCTTGTTTGTTTGGTCAGATGGGTTTTTGATCTGCAGAGCTACACAGTGATTGGTTTAGGATGCCAAGATGCTCCACAGAGCAATTTAGACTTGTGTGCTCACAGCTGTGAAACGTCTGATGTGATTATTTTATGAAATGTGTTTTCTACATATTTTGTAATGTCTTGTTTTATATGTATTCTATTTGCCTTTGGTAATTTTAAAAATGTTTCATTTCATATTTATTGCCTGTATTACTGGTACAGTTTTTAGGTGCATCCCTTATGGTTGGCCTTTTATTCATTTAATGTGTTACTGATTGATTGTATTAATAGCCACTCAATTTTAAAACAGGATAAGTGGGCTCCTGAGCTCCACTAATGTCCTCTTGTTAGTTTGTGTGTTGGTGTTGCTATTGGGTCTTTCATTGTTGTCTGCTATGAGCTGTCTTACTTGTATATCTTTTGTTATTGCACATGAGCGACCAAACTAGTCTATCTATCAGTAGGATATAAAAAACACAGAGGCAAAATTCATTTCCAGCAACAAAACCCACAGTATAAGTGCAGGGACAATTCTTGTACTGCTTTACAAAAAAGAAATAACACTGGAAACTGAAAATATATAATTTACTTTAATTAAGAACACTCTTCAATCTGTTGGATAAATATACTGTCCTCTGCTTATGACAAACTAATTATATTTCAGTACTGTTTTAATTATATGAACAGCTACCCAAAGCCTCTTGAGATAGCTCTGACAAACAGAGAAAGCCTCAGTTTCCCCAACTGACAACTCCAACATCATGGCGTATCTATGAAGTCTGGAGGGTGTCATCTAAATAACTAATATTGGCGAAATCATAATTTATTTTCCAGGTTCTCGTTTTCAAGATACAAGATAACCTAATAGACGACCAGTATCTTGACCTGGAAAAGGCCTGAATTTAGTTGATTGATAATAAAGAGATTTTCACAAGAAAGGTTCGAAATTGGCATAATTCTATTGAAAGTGAGTGCTCATTGTGCAGAGCACAATCACAGCATGATTGGGCCCAACCCCTTTTGTAATCAGTGGGAGCATGAAGGACAAGAAAACAATGACAAACAATGGATGCTGCTAGATTAGTCTATTCTATTCTTATTATCTAACATCCTGTTCCGTGTCTTGTGCTTCATTTGCTTCCCTGTGGTTATTTGTTACGTAATTTATCCCTTTCACGTTTTCCTACGATTACTATGTTATTTCTAGGTATACTTTTTCTCTCAAGTCTTTTGAAACTCTCGTGATAAGGCTAGTTCAATAAATATCAGTTAGTCTGAGTAAGAGGAACAGTCACTATGAATGGCAGAGTAGTAAGACAACAGACTCAATGCTTCACTGGGTCTTTGATGACACACACGGTGACTGAAATGAGGATAGTCAGAGGGGGATGCTGGGAGATGTAGTTGACTGGCTTGGAGAAGCATGCAGCTCACTCGATAAAAAGGGCAGAACCCACCTTCTCCGCTCCCCGGGCCGGCCTCTGTAATTATCTCCATTAGAGAATTTAGCCCAAATACTGCACACAAAACCCAGAATTAGTGCCGCGAAAAAAGGTGGACAGAGAGAGGGACACCGGCCCAGACACAACCAGTCTGAACATCAACCCGTAATGCAACAGACATGAACACAACATGGTGCCAAAACAAAGAAATTTTTAAATCAAAAGAGAAAAGACAGTACAGAGAAAAACAATATGTACTGATGATGGTATCAATCCTAAACGTTTTCGTTGATTAATGCCATGTGTTTGGCAACACATTCAACATTTACAGAACCAAGTAGGAGCCGTTTATATTACCCACACTTTATTGTGTACTTCAGTAGCCTGAGCCATGTGAATAATGCTGAACAGTCCAGTTCAATAATGTTAATGGAAATCTAGAGCAATGAATGGAGTCGTTTCTTAAATATTTCTGCATGATGTACGGCAGAAACCTTGTTTTGATGCACAAAATCACAAAATATGATAAACAGTAAAATACTTGATACTCTGATCTTCAAAGTGTCATCACTGTTTTCTATTCAAATAGTGCATGACCTTAAAAAGGGAAGGAAACACTCAACAATGGGAGCCACAAAACAAGCAAGCAAGGCAAAACACACTGCCAGTCGGGAGGCAGGTGGAAAATAAATTCCATTCACTGAGGACAGATATTTCTGTGAACGTCATTCAAAGACTTAAATGTAACTACATTAAAACAAGAAGAAGGTAAATGCGGGTTAAAAAGACTGAGCATCCTTCTTGTAGTAGTAAGGATGTGCAGATGCCACACCAACAACAGAAGAAATCTAATGGCCATAAATATGTGCATCATCAAAAAGACTCCCACCAGTCACACAGAGTGGAATGGTAAAAAACAGAGGGGAAGGATGGGAATACAGGAACGACACTAAAGGTGTATCTTCTATCTTAGTCCTATGCTAAGAAACAGGGTGTAAGATAGATATAGGTCACTTCGAGGATAAAGAAATGCCTAGTCAGGGAGGGTAAAACAAAACGGTCACACCAGACATAACATACCCGGGCTGTCAGGGGCATCTGAACAACAAAGACAAAACACATCATAATCAAAAGGAACAAAACATCTCTTTATGGCAGCTATTCCACATGGAGTGGAGCTATTGAGTTAAGATTACCATGCTTCACCTGTTTTTTCTCTCAGTTAAAGTGAAAATCCATTCTAAACAGAATTCATATTATCCTCCTCTTAAATACATTAGCCAGTGTAATAACTTTATTCCCAAGTGCAATTTTTGTGCATGTTACTTTAGCAAACCACGACAGATTCTTTTAGGTCTTGAATATTATATAAAGTTAATTTTGCTATATTTATGTTTCCAGTCATGTGTAAACTGCAGTCAACCTGATATAAACATTTGAAACCCATAAAATCATATATCCTGCAGCTGTTTGGATTGCTTTCTCTTTTCCTGTCTGTTTGCCACATTTATCTGCTTCCAAATCAGACCGGGGTTTAACCTGAAGACATTTTACAAAGTCAGGTAATGTTATAGCATAAAAGGTTTAAAAATAAAAAAAAATTTAAAAATTTAAAAAAAGACAATCAACTGTCTGCGAAAAACTGCACGAATAAAAGTTTTTCCATCTCTGCAAATGAACAATGCAAGACCATGGCAATAACAGATGTGAAGTCTGTTTTCAAGTGGATTTTCCCATCACTCTTGAGAGAAAAACTTTGTTTGATATATCCTCAATATTCTCCTTTAAAATAGTGCCATATCTGTTTGGCAATCCAGTGGGAAGAAAGTCAAGCTTCAAAAACAGCTCTACAAACCTGCTTGCTCCATTTCCTCCTCAACATCAAAATTAAAATATTCTTTTACCCAAAACAAAATTAAAAAAAGAAATCAAAATGAAAAGGCAGAAAAGGACAAACAGTAACATTAATGAAATAAGATACTACTAAAGTAAGAAAAACTAAACACTGAATGAAAATACTATGCTTTTCTGTTGATACAAGTGTACAGTAGTTATGGGTTTTTTAAAGTGGGTAAGCAATGCTATGACAAGTAAAAAAAATAGTTGTATAATCTAAATTAATATGATAAAACAGCATTTGAATGAGCAGCTTTTAATAAACAGATATACAGTGGGTACGGAAAGTATTCAGACCCCTTAAAATGTTTCACTCTGTTTTATTGCAGCCATTTCCTAAAATCAAAAAAGTTAATTTTATTTCTCACAAATGTACACTCAGCACCCCATCTTGACAGAAGAAAACAGAAATGTAGAAATTTTGCAAATTTCTTAAAAAAGAACAACTGAAATATCACATGGTCATAAGTATTCAGACCCTTTGCTCAGTGTTGAGTAGAAGCACCCTTTTGAGCTCGTACAGCCATGAGTCTTCTTGGGAATGATGCAACAAGTT
>JAVQJL010103297.1:0-25550 GCA_036024295.1 Nannoperca obscura
GTGTGTGAAGACCTTGTGAAGACTTACAGAAAACGTTTGACCTCTGTCATTGCCAACAAAGGGTATATAACAAAGTATTGATGAACTTTTGTTATTGACCAAATACTTATTTTCCACCATTATTTGCAAATAAATTCTTTAAAAATCAGAATCATGTGATTTTCTGGATTTTTTTTTTTCTCATTTTGTCTCATAGTTGAGGTATACCTACGATGAAAATTGGAGACTTCATCTTTTAAGTGGGAGAACTTGCACAATTGGTGGCTGACTAAATACTTTTTTGCCCCACTGTAAATCATTTTGATCCATGTTTTCCTCATTCATTTGCAATAAACAACGATGTTACAGTTAAATGAAGTTCAGAGTTTACTCTTCATTATTGGACTTTGAGATTCTTCCTTATAAATGTGGTTCTATGGCAGCTGAAATTACACGACTTACTGGAAATCTGAGGGCTGAGTTGCTAAACGCCTGAATAATTAGATAAATCCTTTGAATCGGCAGAGCACTTCTTTGCCACAAGCTGCAGAATGTTTCCCTCCTGTGGTGGAACTGTAGTTGTTGTGGCAGTCTGGGATAAAAGGAATTAATCAAAGTGGTATTGATTTGATTTACTGAGCAGGATATCTTCCTGGACACTTACACTCCCTGAGGCTAATACATGGCAACACTGTCACTGGATCAGGAAACCTTTGGGATGGCAACAAGGTGGAGGTGAAATGAGTGAATGGCTCTCTTTGGTTTCTGTCTTCAGATGTCTGGTCTAGACCTATAGGAAAAAGTGCCCTGAGATAACTTCTGTCATGATTTGGTGCCAGTCAAATACAACTGAACTGATGGTTGTCTTAGTTTAATGGTATTGGGTAGGCAAGGACAAGTTGTTAAAAATAGATAAACTAAGATGGTGAACATGGTAAAAAATTATACCTGCACTAGCCTTTCATTGTTTTATCCTTTTTTTATGTTATTTTTGTATTTTCAATTGTCTGATTTTATTTTCCTCAGTTCTGAAATGTGTATCCTGGTTCAACCATGTAAAGCACTTTGTACGTTTGAATGAACAGAGTTTATTATATCATATTATTGTTATTATATACATGTTAACATTCTAACTGCATGTTAGCATGTCGATGTTAGCATTTAGCTCAAAATATTGCAATGCCCAAATACAGCAGCTGCTAGCATGGCTGCATGGCTTGCAACTCTCTACAAGCCTCAGGCTGCCACTCTCCAGCTGGTCCTGAATGCTGCAGCACGTTTACTGACAAGAACCAGGAAAAGAAATCATATTTTTCCCTCCCTGTAAAATCCAGCATAGAATTTAAAATCCTTCTCACCTTCAAAGCCCTTAAAGGTCACGCAACATATTTCATAGAGTTCATAGTACCTTTTCACCCTACTAGAGCCCTGCACTCACAGAATGCAGGGTTCCTTGAGGTTCCTAGAGTCTCTAAAAGTAGAATGAGAGCCAGAGCCTTCAGCTATGAAGCTCCTCTCCTGTAGAACCAGCTTCTAGTTTGTGTACGGGAGCAAGACACCCTCCTCATATTTAAGAGTAGGACTTTCCTCCTTGAATCACCCCTGTATGCTGTTATAGGCCTGGACTGCCGGGAGACTTCCTATGATGCAGTGAGCTCCTCTCCCTCTCCCTCACCATCTGGTCTTGTTAAAAGGGAGTTTTTTTTTCTTGCCACTGTCGCCTAGTGCTGCTCATTGAGGGAACTGTTGGCTCTCTGTAAATATAAAAAGCCGGTCTAGACCTGGACCATGTGCCCTGGTACAACTTTGTTATGATATGGCGCTATATAAATAAAACTGAATTGAATTGGAAAGAGTCTTAATTTAGTAAACAAACTATGAGGAAATAGTGAAGAAAGCATGAATTAGTATTCAGAACATGAAGTTGTGTTTTATTAGCTTGTTATGTAAGTTTAGAGAGCACAATAACGAGAGAAATAACAAAGGGTTAATGGAGGTAATAATTACCTGCCTGTGGACGTCTTGATGACATGTTTAATTTATTGCAGATAATCTCAGGGGCACTTTTTCCGTTGCTGCACTAACACAGACGGCAGAAGGTCAGATAACATCAGAAGACGACCAACTGGGAAATAGACCATGAACTATACGTTTCTCAGGTCAACCGTACTTGTGTTCCTCTCCTCAGGTAAGATGTTAGAAGTGATTCCAATTCATCATCAGTAGAACAGGTTGTGAAATGTAAGTTAACTATGTTCATATTTCATTAGGTCTTTGCCATGGAGCCGGTGTACTCACTGTTGAGTCACTTCGTGGAGCAGCAGGGGAGAGCGTGACCTTCACAACATCTGTAAAACCGGCAGCTGAATCATTTCTGGCAATGACTTGGAGCTTCAACGGGACCACCAATGTAATCACCTCGACCAGTGGAGATGTAGTAGGACAAGGCTATGAGAACAGGATCACCCTGGATAAAGCTACTGGATCTCTGGTGCTCAGACACCTGACTGAAAGAGACAGTGGTGAATATGAATTAATAATCATCCCACGTGGAGAAGAGCAGATTCAAGGAACTGCTAAACTGGAGGTACTGAGTAAGTAAAATGTATTAATCAGACTGTATTTAATGTTGGGAAGGAAGTGAAAAGTGTTTGAATGACTTACTTTTGAATACCTTATGACATTGCTTGGGTGTGGTGTCAACGTGTCTCTTATCATCTTTTTATCAATTGTTTTTGTGCACAGCCAAAGTGTCAAGACCCACTATAGTCTGCCCCACAGAAGACCTCATAGAAGGTAAAACCTTTGTGAAACTATCTTGCGATGCTGGCGGCTCTGTGTCTACCATAATGTGGATGAAAGACGGCCAACCTCTGGTTTCTGGAGACAGATTCAGCTTTTATGATGGCAACAGAGTGTTGTTCATCAGCCCTGTGAACAGGACAGACACTGGAGATTTTATTTGTAAAGTCCAAAACGATTTCAGTATTGAAACAGCCAAATGCACACTGAAAGTCTATTGTGAGTATTTTCAACAGCATGTTTTTAACATCTATACATTTTACGTATAAGTTTATTATAAAGATTTCTTCTTCAATCTCATCATAATTAATATCTCTTTCCTTCTCTCCTTCTGCTTCCTCATCTGTTTAGATGGACCTGACAAACCAACAATCGATCAGTGGCCAATAGGAGCAGAACTTGACGAGAGCGTCACTCTTGGTTGCTCCGCTGACTCCCTGCCAAAGGCCACTTTCTCCTGGACGTTCAGACACATGAAGATGTACGGGGACCTGCACTACATCCATGAGATGGAAGAGATGCACCTGGGGAGGTACACCTGCACCGCCCGCAATGCTGTCACTGGTCAAGAAGCCTCTGTGTTCCACACGCTGAGTGGTATTTGAACTCTTTCATATCTCTCTAACTTGTCAATACTGATGTGTGATTGCAAACGGAAAAGACACAGTAATGTTTTTTTCTCTTCTGATCCAGACTCCTTTACTCCCATCAGCGGTTCTGTGTCCATGATGCTTTGCACTGTCCTGACCTCGGTGGCCCTCATATTGGTCTGACTGCATTTTGCCTGTAGAAATAGATTTTATATAACAAGAGCGCTCATTTTGATCAATAACTGAGTTTATTTTAGATAGTTTTTCTGTTCAGGATTGGATGATGAATGATGAAATGGTAAACCACTGCTCCACTATTTCTATACTGTTCTTCTGTAATATACAGCATGACACTCAGTTTTGTATTTAATGACTAATGATTGTCTCAGGTTTTATTTGTATTTTGTATTAAGACAACTGAAGTGCTAATTCCTGTAATGGTGCCTCTCACCTAAGAGAAGAAAACTCCCCCAGCAGCTGAGATCTCATGACTGTTAACAGATTCAGCTTTAATAAAATAATCTCGACAGTACGTGACGTTTCAATTGTTATATAACAGACCTGACATTCGTTGCCTTCAAACATATGATAGTATCTAATGTTTTTTCACACTGACGGCTGATAATGTCTTATCAAGTTTCCACTGTAATAAACTTTTATTAAAACTCTACATCAGATTCTGCTGTGTGTTAACACCATCATGTGCCTTCCATTCGTTCCTACCTTTTTTGTTCCACAAGGGTGCGCCCACGTGCTGCCATGAACCTTTAAAGCATCAACTGGTGAAACCTACATTGACCTAAATCGACTTCACAGCAGTATTAAATCCAAAACTCTTGCCATGAAATCATAAGAACTCAAAGGTCAGGGCCAATCAGTGCTCAGTAGAGTGTTTAAGTAATAAGAGTTCAAGGGCACCCTATTGGCAGAGCTTACGTTTAAATTGGGGTAGCCATTAATCACTTACTTATCACTAACCCTTTCTTAAAACATGACTTTTTGAGAATACATTTGGAACACATTTTTGATTAGTTACCTTTCAAACAGTCCAGGACTGCCTGTGTTGGTCTTATTGAGGGTAATGAGGCCTGCAGCTAGGACTAAATGCAGGACTTTAAAACTCTAAAAGCAGACTAAATCACTGACAAAAAAACTATTGTAACTATAATTTGGTGGAATCAGCTAATTAAAAGCATTTGAAAATTGTAATTGCAGTTTGCTTTTTCCAGATATCATAATACCTAGCAGCTATGATATAGTGCACACATTCACAATAGAGACAAGTATTGGATACATGCAAGTTAACTGTGACACTGATGTAAAGCTTGTCATTTCAAAGTTGTCTGGGAGCTACTTGTCATGTTCACGTAACATTAATCAGTGTTATAGCCTACAGTACATACTCATGCTTTAGATGGACACGGCAATACCTTTTACGTTCTACAGCTATCTTGTTAGTATTTTATTGAAGCAACTTTTCAGCTACTGTATTTCTTTTCTCTACTGATACAGAAATGATGCATGTTCTTGTCTTATACTGCCTGTAACAACTGCATTTCCTTTTTTATGACATAATACAATGTGACTATTAACTTCTTATCAAATTACAACCATTGTAAAGTTTTATAAGAACTAGACAAGATTATTTGCACAGGAACTTATTAGTTATTGTACTTCACAGCTGAGCTGAGAAAGTAAAGTTGCATTGAGGGAACAAACTGTCTGTAGTCAAATTGATCACCACATGGTTGATTCACAAGTGTGTAATATACTTTCAAATGAGCGTTCCGATTGTGAAATAAATACATGGCTGCTTACTTATTTGGTTTTATTATCCTTGTTCAGTACAGTTGCCCATATGTGTTAACAGTATAATTTGCTGTAGATCAATAATTGTATGAAAGTAAAACCATTCAAATTGTCACTTTCACTGATAAAGAAACTTCTTAAACATGTGAAACATGAACTCACAAGCATGTACAGCATGTGGTTTTATTACATGGTTTTAGTTTAATCTGACTTACCAAAGCAGTGTAACAGATGAAGTCCATGGCCCCTCCCCTCAAACACACACACATACACACACACACATACGGTACTTACAGCACCTCCTCTCAGAAAACACTTGCCTGGAGACTGCAGGAGATATGGAAACATGTGTGATACTGTTGATCATCCTTGGAGCCATCTCAGGTGAGCTTTCACCTTTTCAGGTTTTCTGGTTGCTGAGAAATAAACACCTGTATAAACACTTTCACACACAACTCCTCTGTCAGGTCATGGTTATTCAGGTTATGTATGGTAGTTAAATTTAAAAAGCTTATACTGAATGTTATTTTTGACAAGGTTGATTTAATATTACAATTTAATATGTTAAGTGTAATTCGGTGCGTAACTAGTGCGTAATGAGGTCTCTCTCCAGCTATACTTCTCCTGCCTTTCTTTAAGGCAGTGCAGGTCACCGCTTTCAATGCACCTGTATTAGTTCATTATTGTCTAAAATAATAACATTGATAACATCATCATAATTACATCATTTTAGTTATAGTACTAGTTATTTTTTTAAATCATCAAACTATCAATAGTTCAGCCATGATTTTTATAAAATTTTGATAATGCTAATAGTTGAATGAATCTTGATAATGTCCGTTTAGGTATGAGGACCTGCTGGAGAGCAACGCTCTCAAGGCCTTTGTTACGTAATATGTTCTTGTTTCTATAACTGAGATTACATAGAAAAGATTTTAAAGACCTGACACCTAATCCATCTTTTATTTTAATGACTTGGATCAGCAGGGCTTTTATATAATGTAATAAAAAATAAACATGTTTTGTTTACAGATGTAGCACCTTTCTGAGTCAGATAGTTATGAAGGTTGGATTTGATTTAATGTTTGTATTTCAAATTGTTTTTCTAAGTTTCAGTCACATTTATCCAGACACATAACTGTCTCCTCCAGGTTTAAGCCAAGGAGTTGGCGTGCTACCAGACAGTCTTACTGCAGTTGCTGGAGGGACGGTGATGTTCACCACAACAGTGACTCCACCAGAAACGCCATTCATGGTAGTAATCTGGGGGTTTTCTGATATCGATGGTACATCCAACATAATAACATCGAGTACTGTAAACATAACTGGACCAGCATATACAGACAGGGTCACCCTCTTCAGATCTACTGCATCTCTGGAGCTCAGGAATCTGACTCTTAATGACAATGGAGAATACACAGTCACCATTATACCAGATGGAGGAGCACAGCTGAAAGGAAACTGCAGACTGGTCATACATGGTACGTCATTGCATCGCGGTTTCACTGTTGAATTAAAAACGGAATAGACGTTTTCAAGATTTTGTTCCTTTAACATCTATAAAACATTTCACTTACACAGAATCAGATATCATGCTATCAGTCTAAAACATACCTGAAGTCATTGCTAGATGGCAGAAGCCAAACGAATGTAACTTCTCAAATCTTAGTTTGACAAAATAAATGTGCAATTTTTTGCAGAATTTTCCACTGATGTGCAAAAACGTAAGTTCTCTTGAACTACTGATTTTAAAAGAAATGTAATAATACATATTAATATTTACCTTAAATGTAGCTGATTTTAGCTGTTTCATAGTATGTTGAGCTACTGCTGCCACCAAATGCGTTACAGGCAGTACATAATGTTTAGAAGATGTGTCCATGAGAGCAAAAACGTGTCAGTGAAAACACCTAACAACTTTTTTTGCACAGTGAAAGACCATGGTTACTTGAAATTATGCAATTTTAGAGTTTGTCAAATCATTGGAGTGTAAATCTTTCCACAGCTATTCCAACATTTGTGACTTTGACCTTCATCTGCAGCTACTGCAGGTGCAGAACTTTCCTGCAGCCTTTTTCTTATGCAATATCGTTATCAGTTCAATAAAACGTGACTTTGATTGGCGTAGTGTATTATGATTAGTGTGTATGAAGTCACAATTATCCATCATTGAGATTTTTTATCCTCAAAGTATATAAAATAATAACCCTTACTTTGTGACCGTTAAGTTGTGTTTGACAAAGAAGCAGAGCAGAAAGGATTGTCTTCAGTGGTTGGCCTGCTGCAGAAACACAGTTTAAAAGCCACAGTATTCGATTCATGCAATCTTCCTATGCCACGTGTGAATCCTAATAATTTCAACCCACAGTGCCAGTCTCCAACGTGGCGGTAACTCTCAGCAACACAGACTTATCCGAGTTCAGCAGCTCTGTCCGTCTGTCCTGCTCCTCCTCTGGATCCTCCCTCTCTTTCCTCTGGCTGAACGGCAGCTCTGAGGTCACAGCCAGCGACAGAGTTCAGCTCAGTGATGGAGGCTCCACTCTCACTATAATTAATGTGACCCGCTACGACCAGGGACCATTCATGTGTTGTGTGTTCAATCCTGTCAGTAATGGCACCAGTGATCCAGTGAACCTCTTCATCATCTGTGAGTTACTAACAGTTGATCTTAACATCATGTTCATTCAAAACACAGAGAGATTATATTTTTTTCTGGAACTGAGTAAGTGATCCCTACAGATAAAATAATTATTTTGCATTTGACTGATACAAAGCAGCTATTCGTATTGACAGTGACTCCAGCTTCATGTCATATGCACCTTTTGCCTCAAGCTACAAACATCATTTATCTGTGATGTTCTTTCTGTTGCCGTTTCTGCCGCCTATTTCATTGACCCTATCTTTTTATGTTTCTTGCCACAGTTGGCCCAGAAAATATTAATCTGACGTTATCTCCATCACAAGAATACTATGACGAAGGGTCAGACATCAGCCTGATCTGCTCAGCTGTCTCCACACCTCCTGCCCAGTTTCAGTGGTTTCTGAATGGAGACCTGATGCTTGATACTGGACCAGAACTCAGACTGATTAACATTCAGATGCATCACAGTGGAAACTATAGCTGTCAGGCCTTTAACACCAGAACTCTGAGAAATCAAACATCTCAGCCTGCAGCTGTCTCTGTACTAAAATGTAAGTTGGAGTGAATGACTTCTTGTCGCTAAGGGCTAAAATAAGTGGCACCTAGCACTTTGGCTTTTTTGAAGCTTGGAGATTGTAGAGGCTTTTTTCAAGGAGTTTGAAAAGGAATAAAACATATACTTTTGCTCTGCTCGTTTTATGGGTCAGAAATGTACTTTTTCAGTTGATGATTCCTAACATTTTGTTGTTGTTTTTTCTACCCACAGCGCCGGTCTCCAATGTTGTAATAAATCATAACACCACAGATTTGTCAGAGCTCAACAGCTCAGTCAGTCTGTCCTGCTCTGCTTCGGGATCCTCTCTCTCTTTCCTCTGGCTGAACGGCAGCTCCGAGGTCACAGCCAGCGACAGAGTTCAGCTCACTGGTGGAGGCTCCACTCTCACTATAATCAATGTGACCCGCTACGACCAGAGACCATTCAGGTGTCATGTGTTCAATAATTTCAGTAATTACACCAGCGATCCAGTGAAACTCTCCATCAGCTGTGAGTAACATGTTTAGTCTTTGATGTTACAGCCTCTGCATGCAAATGCTACATAGACCTCTAAATCTGCAGCTTGATTCATAATTATTGCAACCATCATGTCGGGTGGTTCCATCTAAATTACTTTTTATTGTGCTCCTCGCTGTTTGATTGTTGCGGTGTTTGGCTGGTACTGAGTAAATGATAGCTGTATTTAGTTTAATGATGCAGTTTGGCATTTGAACGACATACTTAACAGTAATGACCCCTTTCACGCTGAGACAAGCTTCATGCAATGTGCAGCTTTTCTCAAGCTACTCTTCCTTTATTGGTGACCATGCCGTTTTATGTCTTTTTTTCCCCAGTTGGCCCAGAAAAGATTAATATGGCAGTATCTCCATCACAAGAATACTTCGAGGAAGGATCAAACATTAACCTGATCTGCTCAGCTGACTCCAGACCTGCAGCCCGGTTTCAGTGGTTTCTGAATGCAGATCTGCTGTCTGATACTGGACCGGAGCTCAGTCTGATGAACGTTCAGATGAGTCAGAGTGGAAACTACAGCTGTCAGGCCTTTAACAATAAAACTCTGAGAAATCAAACATCTCAGCCTGCAGCTGTCTCTGTACTGGGTATGTTAGAATACATTTAGTAAATTGAATGGCTGCAATGCAATGACTTTAAGTTTGAATAACATTTGGATACTTGACATGCTGCTCTTAAAATTTTTTTTTATTATTATTTATTATTTTTTTAACCACAGCACCAGTCACCAATGTGGTGGCGACTTCAAACAACACGCACTTGTTAGAGTTCAGGAGCTCCGTCCGTCTGTCCTGCTCCTCCTCTGGATCCTCCCCCTCTTTCCTCTGGCTGAACGGCAGCTCTGAGGTCACAGCCAGCGACAGAGTTCAGCTCAGTGATGGAGGCTCCACTCTCACTATAATCAATGTGACCCGCTACGACCAGGGACCATTCAGGTGCCAAATGTCGAATGGTGTCAGTAGTGGAATCAGCCAGCCGGTGAATCTTTTCATCCAATGTGAGTTTATGTCAAAGAGACTTTGTGCTACACACCTTAACATGGCAATTACTGTGAGGCTCAACATAAATCCCAGTAATTTCAGTGGGATTGGCAGATCCAAACCACAACTATGGATCTGTATTCTATATGTCCACCCTAAACCCAAAGCCCTGAAACCTCGTAGACTCCTGTTACCTAGATGATCAGCATTAGTACCAGTGTAAGGGCTCCAAATGCTTACCTAAAAAAAATTATTTCTGTTAGAGTTAGAGGCTTATATTATATATGTAAAATTAAGCATTTGTTTCTCATTTCTGATAGAAACAGCAGTACTTATTACAAATCACACATTATCACAGACCAAATAATAAGTATGATGGAAACATCAGAGGCCTCTACAACAGTTCAAACTACAGTAACTTTAAACAATCTGACTCACTGGTTGTGTTACAGATGGACCTGACAACGCGGCCATCAAAGGACCTGAATCCACACGTGTTGGAGATTTCACAATGCTTTACTGCTCCAGTATGTCCGTACCGTCAGCAACGTTCACCTGGCTTTTTAATGGAAAGCCAACTACTTTTCATGAGGCTGTGTACGTCATACCGTCCATCAGAAGCTCTGACAGCGGGACGTACACCTGCACTGCTCTGAACACTGCTACAGGCCACAGTCAATCAGTGAACCATGAGTTAACTGTTTTAGGTATGTGACCAAAACAAAGTGAAAACTGACACCCAAAAAAAGTCTATATAACAATCAGAATACTTTGAAGAGTATGATTGTTTTTCTTCAGATTTCTCAGACTGTGACTGCTCAGCTGCTGTTGGAAGAGCTACTTTCATAACAGCTGGCTGTTGCATTATTATCGCAGCAGTAAGTGGAACCCTTGCATGTGGTCTGATGAGAAAGAATAGGTAAGCATAAAACAGATTATTATTCCTGTTGGAAAAAGGTCCATAGTGGCTACAATTATGTTATCTTGAATTGTACATATGCTCAAAATGACACAAATGTCCGTAAAACGATGCCACATACACAGGAAATATTTTTTTTATACAGCTGCATTGGTTAATTGGTTTAATGAAACACTGTTTATGAGCTCAGTTTTCATAGTGAGTGAGAAACTGCAATATATACACAAATATTGTGCAAACATAAAGTACATTTTAATTTAATAAATTTTAAGACTTTACAGAAGTTAATACAACCTTGTTATAAAGTGTTATCCAAACACAAACACTATGGACATTTAAGGAAGCTGGTTCAAATAATTGTTTACATTTTGAGTAATCTGGCTGTCCACATTTTAACAATGTTTCATTTTTTATCTTTCAGAGTCAACAACAGTTACCCAGCACATCAAAAAGGTTAGCATTCATCTGATCCAAGTTCTTGTCTTATCTTATAAGACAGTGACAATGAAAATACTTGTTTCTCAATCATAATAGTGACCTGATGAATCACCTCTGTTTGGACCCCTTAGAAAAATTAAGCGTAAAGGAGAACCATTCAGATTTGTATAAGATCTCAGTAACAGCAAAGAACAACTCGTCTTCCTTTCAAGGTGAGTTGAAATGTTACAGAATGAAATATTGAGAATTTATTTTGAAATAGAGCGAGAACATCTGCCTTCATTTTCTTTGAGTTCACGTTTTTGGTATTTGTTCTGTGGTCTGTACTTAATCAATAAATTGAATATGTGCCACCAACAAAAAAAGATTGAATTTTCAATTGGAGTTTTACTACATTTTCTTTAGTTATTTTATTTTTTTTCAGATTGGTTCATAAATGACACATTGCTTGAGCCCAACAATTGCTGACAACATTTTGTCATAGGCGTACTGTTGATCAAAACACTGAATCTTCTTTCTAATCATTTCTTAACTTTTTCCTCCTGCAGAATAAATAAAACAAGCACAAACACTCTGATAATTTCCAGTATCAACAGTCTTGAAGAAAAACAACAGTGTTATTGTTTTTTATGTATTTATTAATCCCAACCATTTTCTGCCTCCTCCACATTACAGTTCATTGTGCTGAGTTTGATATTAGATGCATTGCTGCATTGCAACTTTTGTGCAACATGTAACCTGGTTTTAATGTCTGATGGTTGTGAGAGAATTAATTCAAAATGAAAAATATGTATGTAATATTACAAAAGTACATTTATTTAAAGTTTTTATTTAAAGTAATTATTTAAATGCATTTTCAGTGCCTTCTGGTCTAATGATGGGGAAAATAAAATGTACATAAATTATTTAGATATTATTCAGTTTTCATAATTAGCACATGGTTCAAATAAAAGAAAAATTGTTCCACATTCGGTTATACATTTATCAGAACAACAGTGAACAGACATCAAATGTTCTGCATTTGGTTATACATTCATTGAACACAAACTACTTATGTCTAAAGCTCCTTAGTATGCGGTGCTTTAGGCTATATACTAACCTCAGCATGCTAACATGCTAACAATGACAATGCTAACATGCAGATGTTTAGCAGGTATGTTTACCATGTTCACCACTTTTGTTTATTTTGGTAAATGGTAAATGGACTTCACGTAAATAATGCTTTTCAACCTTAATGATAGTAGTGTAAGTATAACTTTGACCTGCTGCAAGAAAGGTCAGGGGTCACGGTCAGTAGGATTCATCCTCTGGAAATCATGAATGTCTGGCGAAGCACCCAATAGTTGCTGAGATATTTCTGTTTGAACCAAAACCAACATGGCCATCACTGGAACCACATTGCTCGCTTTTCTAAAAGATTTGGTTGTATAGTAATCGTTCCCAAGCAGACAAATATAATGAGCACACAGCTTGTTGGGCAGATAAATCTGCGTATCCTGTATTTTACTTGCTGTCATGGTGCTCACACCTGATGAGGTTGTATGTTTTACACAAAGCAGAACTTCATATGCCTTTCTTAAGGTCTCAACAAACTAGGCTAACTACCCTCAACTGCGGGCTATTTCACCACCTAAGTTATTTTGTCCATTCAAGTAATTAAAGCGTCACCTTATCTGAATTCCCAAGGTGTCCAAATGTGGGTTAGACAATTACTGAAGTGGTGAGCAATGATTCTCTAGACGTTGGAAGAATTTCAAGGTCACATGTGTGCACACAGTATGTATTGTGTTTTATAGGTCCAAGTATGTGAGTTAGAAGAATAACAATTTTCCAGCTAACTCAACCTAAATCACTTTCTTTGATGTCCTTAACAAAAGATGAAGTTAAAGATAATGTATAAGTTTGTCAGACAATCCACACCAAGCTGCTCTGCTACTCATATCTGCTGATTAAACAGTGACAGCCTCGTACAGCAGAGCTTATAATATATTAATGATGCCAAATTTCCTAAGGGGACCATAACCGTTTTGTTCCATTGAATGAACTCAATTTAATCTTATCTTTAAAGCTCATATACCAATCAAAGGTGAGAACAGATAGATATGCTGTTTTGATATGAAACGCCGTTTATCATGTTAAATTTTTTTATTTCTCTCTGCTATATAGTTTCATATATTTTATATATATGTATTATTTATTCGGGCTTTTATCTTTCTATGAGCACTGTAAACAAGCAGTGATTTGGCTCTCAGCTGGCTTTTATTGATGATTCCTTGCCCCAACTTGTTTTTATTCTTTAACAGTTTTGCCTGTGGTTTGGTTTAAATCAAACATGAAGCACTTTGTAAGCTGGGTTTTGAAAAGTGCTACATGAATAATGTTTTACTTACTAACTTATTAGATAATGACATACAGTATGTAGTTCATGGTGTTAAGTCTAAAAATATACATACGTATGTGAATATAAGGGTTTATATGTGTTAATAATTGGTGACCTGTCCTTAAACTGGAAAAGGCTCCAGGTAAAGAAAACAAACTACCCCGTCTACTCAGTTATTGCGTTACAGCACCACAGTCTTTTCAAAAGGCCTTGAAGAGCAACCAATGTAATAATTTAAGTGTCACATTAAACATAAAAAAATATATAGGTAATGTATTTTAACGTCTGTATTTTCTTTATTCTCAAATGCTCCAGTCTTAGTCTTAGTCTCTTCCATTATCACAGGAATAGAATTTAAACAAGGCTGAAAAATTGTAAAAGTAACAGAGAGAGTAATATCTTGCTTATCTAGTTTGTATATGCATACAGTGTCAGTACTGTACCATATCTGAATTGTTGATTGTAACTTCAAGAATTTATACTAAATACTGATAAAAGCTTCATATCCGTAGATTCAGATGGAAAATCGTCACACCATTAGCCTTGTAAATGATTATTACTGGACTCTCCATAGAGCAATGTTCCTGAGTTCATTATTTATGTCTATAATACATATTTTATGACACCTGTTGTGTGTCAAAATAAATGGACTTTGTCTGTTATTTATTACTATCATGATGCTATTTTACCCTTAAACAGCACATGTGTGCATGTGTATCAAGAAGTCATGGAGGCATCTTCAGTAGCTATTCTGACTTAGATCTTATCATCTTTATTATTATTAGGCCACTATTCTTACACACACCTGGGTGGGGGTGAGTGGTTTTTATGTTTTTTTTAAAACCGGGTCAACGTCTAATAACAAACCTAATATAAGTTTTAGGATGATACGATATATTATGGACAATGCCGATAAACCAACCAAATAATAATTGTTGTACAGAAAACACAGCGAACTCCAACAGCTAGAAGAGTGTTGGTTCAAACCGCGGAAAAATGTCTGTAAAATTAACATATATTTTTAAGAAAAGTAGATAAAATTATGCAGTTTTGGGTTTAAATATTTTTGTTAATTGAATCATTGAACCACTGACAAAAGAAGTATAGATTTTAAAAAAGCTCATTAGAAGATAAATAACAGAAGATAAACAGAAATAGGTGCAGATACTACGATGCTGCTTCACCTGTGTTACTTTAATATTTTCTGATTTGGTTCATGTCAGTCAGGTGATATAATGATGTGAATAAACAGTGGCTTTTCTCAGCTGTAAAATATTAACTCATTTAACAACTAACAAATAAGACTTGGCAGGAGCTGCACTCTGCAGAGTTCACAGGTCAACCTTGTCTAAAAACCTTTTTAAACAGCTTTTATCATTTTATCAAAATCAAACACATAATACAACTCACATTTAGTCCTAAATGTTTATTTTCTTGTTCTGGAATCACAGTGTTAAGCTTTTTCACTTACACTTGTATTAACGTACATTTTACACAATTTACAGTTTGCTTCTTTTTAGCTTCTTATATAGTAAAATAATAAAAGACATTGTCAGGCTGCATTGAGGTGAGTCAGTATATGTGAAAGGTGTGTGTTTCAACAGAATTACGCTGCTTTTAAAAGCAGAACACTGACACTGTCATTATATAGAAAAAGGGGTTTGGTTTCGAATGTAAACTGTGTCTGTCTGTTAAACTCTCATCTTCTGTTTACGTTACAGTAAATTTACTGTGACATATTTACAGACTTGGACAATAGCCAAAGAACCCATTCAGAGCCCATAAAAACTTCGAGATGTAACATGACTCTATATGTTAAGAATGCATTTCGTAGCACATTAAAGTTTGGTTTCTGTATTAAACTAAAATTCAGCTTTGTAAAACATGAGTTAGTGGGACAGAGGTCAGTTACAGAACAGCACATCTGTATGTGGTAAAGACTTTATTTCCAGGGTGTCACAAGATAAATCTGAGGTGTTGTGAGATAATTTAACAGGAATTAAGAAAAAACACTTATTTAATGCAAAAAAAAAGTGATTAATTCTGGATGAAGGTTTACAAAAATACCAGTAATAATCACACATAGTCATAGATACTATGTGAAATGCAGTCTGTTTGCAGACGATGAAGCCAGAGAACTGTTTGTACAGTCGTCTGAAGGAGGCTAAGTGTCTCCTGGACGCCTTTGATCCGCCTCCTCCAGGAATGCTACGGCTCACTGCTGCTCCTCAAACACGTAGGAGACCCAAAACCACTCACCGAAGAGCTCATAAAATGATGCACAATACTCCTCCACCACCACGACTCATGTGCACACAATATAGCCTAACACATTTCTATGCATGGATAGCCTATTGTTAAATTGACTTACTTTACTTTATCTTGAATGGTTGAATGTTGATGATCTACCAATTCGACTGTTCTCCTGAAGCTGACGTGCTTATCCAGGAAGACCTCATTTAACCTCACTTGAGGGTAAACACCTGTTAAATAAGCGTAACGCATAACTAATGAATGGTTCATCTAAATGTAATCTTTGAATGAATACATTATATTGTATGTTTTCAGCTCGTGTAGCTCAATATTAGGTATTAAATGAATTAGCTCAAAACACGTAAAGTAAACAAACATCTTCAGTTCAGTGCTCAGCCGGTTTTCACGCCTGTTATCAATTCTGATTTGCCAAGCTCCAAAATGTCAATGCATGCTTTTAAACACAGAGTTTCAATCATTTATAAATGTATATCTGATCAGCGCAACCAGTCTGATGCCACCTGATCCATACTTGATGCACAAAAACAAGAATCCGATAAAGTTCAGTTCTGGGAGAGGCAGGCTGGTCAAATGCTCTGTGACGTTTTTATCTACACAAAATGGTTGAATTTGAGATGTTAATTCTTATCAACTTAATTTGAGTCAGCATTCATGTTCAGGCATTTAATTGTGTGTTTTGTGGTTGGTTTACTTTCAAACGTATTAAGGAGGAAATATTATCTTGAAGTATGTTTTTCAGTATGAGGCCTCCGGCAGGACAAAATCTTCCAACATTAAATGAAAAAATGTTACTTCAGTGGTTTTCTAGCTTATTTTTAAAATGATTAGCTAAGTGTCATTGTGTATTATGTGTCATTATGCTTCTTTTGAGTGAAATTACAGTATTGGGGAACAAACCTATTCAAAGCTATTCGATGTCCAAAATCATGTCATGGCTCAAAGAGATGAGATCTGTTGAGCTGTTAGATGGTTGTTCATTCCTCTTTTTTTGATTACAAGTTTTTCTGCCAAGGAATTCAAGCAAATTTAGGACAATTCTTTAATTGTTTTTCCTAAAAAACACTGCAGGCCACTATTTGTCTGATCGAAGGGCTTTTCAACTAAAAACAAATTAGTCCAACAACCGTAGTCTACGTAACTTCTAGAGTGAACATATACCCGCAGGCACCTTGGTGTATGTACACAGTGGCATCGTAAACAGTGTTTGTGCTCTTCATTGCTGAGTGGGGGGGTGGGGGGCTGGAGTTGGTCCTGTGCTGTCGGTGTGAGACAATAAAAGAGCAGGAGCAGCCATGACCCTCCATGTTTTTCATTTGGAAGAGAACTGTGAGACAACATAACATTAGTCATCATTCAGCACGGACAACAAGATGCTCTGGACTGCTGCTGGTTTGCTGTTTGTTTTCTCAGGTAGATTCAATTCAAACATTTAAAGAGCAACATCATGCGCTTTGTGTCACTTTATTAAAACCAAAAGTTTATCATTTCTGGACATTAAGGCCACTTGACTCACAGTGCTTAACCGCGTTGCTTTTAATCTTATATTTGGGGTAATTAGGTGTGTGTGTGGTTGAGGGTCTCTTACCTCCGGGACCCCTGAGCGGAGCTGTGGCAGGCACAGTGACGTTCACCACCACCCTCAGACCTCCTCAGAGTCCATTCCTCTCAGTCAGCTGGAGCTTCAAGGGGGCGAACATCATCACTTCCACCAGCACCAACATCACTAGTCCCGATTATGCCAACAGGATCTCATTAAACCGAGCCACAGGGGACCTGGAGCTCAGGAACCTGGTGCTGGAGGACAGCGGGGACTACACGGTCACCATCATACCAGACGGAGGGCTGCAGCAACAGGGAAAGACCACACTGAATGTGTATGGTGGGTTTAATGTTCTAGTGATGTTTAGAAATAACCTGTCGGCCGTTTGAAATTCTTCTAAAATGAGTGCAGTCTTCAAAGGACATTGTATTGTAATAAATTCAAGCAGATAAAATTAATGGATATACACTATTTTAGTACTTCATTTTAATAATAGCAGAAATGCTGTGTTACCTGTGGTGGGCAGGGCGCTGTATTCTATTGCAATATCTAATTCAGTCCAGTACAGTAATCTTAAATACTTCCTTTGTCAAGCTGATTTCAAATCTAGTTTTAGACTGTGAGGTGGTGACTCTTTATTTTAGACCATAGTTTGCGTTGGTGTTGAATTGTTGGTGTTGAATTGTTGGTGTTGGTGAGTAGGCTCTGGTGTTGTCAGAGTGTACTGACTTTATTTGATATTGTCCAAAAAATCCATTACTGTATTCACTCTTTGTCCTGTAAATGTACAAAAGTTCAAGAATTAATAGGTTTAATTTGTCATATATACTAGCGAAAAATATGAATGAGAGAAAAACAAATATAAATGATTAAAAAAATCATTTTAGTCAGAAAATTGCAAAAGATATTTGCTAGAACTAACATCGCAACGTATTGAAAATAACAAACACAATACTTGTGTTTATCTCCACGTCTGTATAAACTTTGAAACAGCTTGTCCAGCTGTCACGGCCATCATCACTTGAAATCTCAAAGTTACTGTCACAAATAAGTAAATCAATCTTCGTTTTAGCCAAGTTTAAATCTAAATTGACCAACACCAAAACACATTTTCTATGTGCGTCAGTTTCTGTTATTTGACCATTGTCATTGGACTGACACTCGTTATGTTCTGCCAGTGCTGATCACTGGAGCCACCATCAGCAGCCCCGCAGCCATCTTGATAGAAGATAAAAGCTCCGCCAACCTCAGCTGCGATGCCTCCGGTTCCATCAGCGCCAGAGAGTGGATGAAGGACGGCAAGCCTCTCCATCCGAGTGGCAGGGTCACCTTCTCGGTGGACAACAGGACGGTGTTCATACAGCCTGTTCACAGGTCCAACCAAGGAACCTACCAGTGTCAAGTCAGCAACCCAGTGAGCACCATGACCGCGACCCTTAATCTCACTGTCAATTGTGAGTACTGCTCTCTGAAGATCTAGCAAAAAATAATAATAATATGGACAAATTGTAAGTATTTGTTAAAATCTTTAGAAATGCAGTTATCATAGGCATTGGGGTACAGGTCTGAACTCTACACCCCTAATTTGGTATATTTCTTTTCTCTCTGCAGTTGGACCACATAACATATCAATTAATGAACCTTCAGAAGCAGCGCCTGGCCGGAGAGTGACACTGCAGTGCACAGCGGACTCTGTCCCACCAGCAAACTTCAGCTGGATGTTCAACGGCAACGAGACACATGTTAATAACTCCATGTATATAATCGAGAGGCTGGAGGAGAAGAGCATAGGGAATTACACCTGCACCGCCAGAAATATGGTGACAATGCTGGAAAACTCCACAGTTCTGAATCTGAGAGGTGAGATTTCACATTTTCACATGAGAAATTAAAAACCGATGCGTTTTATTTGTCAGTAGGTGGCATTTCCAGGGGTAACAGTTGTTTTTTTCTACTTCACGAAGCATCCTGCACTGCTCCCTGCTGGTCGTTCTCAGTGCCTCTGATCAGTGCGCTGACTCTGAGAGAGTTAATGTAAGAGGAAGTTGCAGGTGAGATGTGACCGCTGAGATTAATCATTTCTAATATATCTTCCTTATTGTTCTTATTTAACTTCCCTCTGTCTATTTGTTCTTTCCTATTGTCATGTTCATTTACATTGCTTTTTTCTCAGGTGTTTTCTTTCCTGTTGCATTTTGCACATGATCAAGGACCTGAATAAAACCAACCAGAATGTGCTGCAGACAAAATTAAACTTTGATGCTCCAACTTGTCATTCCTGAGATAAAGTAGAAACTCTCACATTGGAGAAACAATTATCTTACTTGCTAATCAAATCAATTTAAAAATAATTACACAGGAGATGTAGGTAATTAATGCCACTATTAATTAAATATTCACATTTATTATTTTATTGTTTGATTCAGCCTCAGCTGGATTTATTATTCACATTTCTTGTGTATTATTTAAGATATGTGCGGATGTAAGAGTGCAAATAAATGTCTGTGTGTCCACATTTGGTTTAACAAGTTATACCTCCATGAAATCCTTTTCCATAAACTGACTTATACTGCAGGAATAATCACTTGTTTAAAACCAAAGGACACGGCAGTGCATGGTAAAAAGAAACAAATGATTTTTTGATGAAAGCTGATTACAAGACCATGAGGAATACTTAGTTTTAAGGTTTTTTATCCCTGCTCACAAATAAACCACAACTCTGTGTGGATATGCTTGTGGGTTGTTTGCATCAGAGTTTGTGTTTAACATTGTGTGGGTGGCATGATTGTTCCATGTTATTTATGTTTCTTCTGGTATATGTCTGGGATACTGTATGTTTCGTGTATTATTCAATGTGATCTATTAATAAATAAATACACGATTTGCTCATGTAGATTGGATCAGATTGACTCAGTCTTCAAAAACATTGTCTTTTTTTTTCTGGTGGATGTCACGATAAATAAACCTCGAAAGGTCAAAACCACTCAGTGAAGTGGTTTCTGTGCTGCTGTGAAGTGAAGCGACACCTGAGACAAACACTCTGCATATCTTATCTTGTAAATGTACACAGTCATTTTTCAGCAAGATTCTGGAGCTCATGAACCCAAACATGAAAAACTGATTCCTGTTTTATGTATAAATGTAAACCATTTTTTTCCAGTGTTTGTCACAGACACTGATACCAACACATCATAATGTTCAATGCACCATGTTCTCCAATAAGAAAACATTTCGTGTGCTTTGACTTGGAGGAATGTAACTCGGGATGCAGAGCTGTGCCTGTTCTCGTACCCTGTGGACCAGTAATTTACATGCAGGCAACGAGTTCGACCAACTGACACAGTCAAATCTTAGCATCCCTGACCTGATTACCCTGTTGAACACCTGGGGCCACGTCAGCCAGGGACTCTGATTGGAGGAGATAATTATACATCACTTTTTTGAGAAGCAGCTTCCTTCACAGTTCTCTGTTCTGCTTTATGCTCTTTTGATATCATCCAGCATCTGTTGCAACAGTTTTCTACTTTAGTCTTTATATTGTGTGTCCTCTAACACAAGAATCAAAGACTACTGATTATAAAGTCATCATTCAACTTTTCCGGTACTTTCAGATTGTCCTGACACGATATCTATTGTGGTAACAGCCTCAGCTGAAGTGGACTCACATCCAGCTGCAGTCCACTACTGACACTATAATGGTCTGAATGCAGGTGAACATTAAGCTGGATGTATTATAGAGAACTATAAAGACACAGGGAACAATCACCATGATAATAGAACATAGTGTTTTGTATTCTTTTCTTATAACTTCCTTAATCACAGGGGAAAATAAAAGTCATCAGTCATGATGCTGAGGGTAATATAATCAATCGGGATGAAGCCAAAGAGCATTTAGACCGTCGTGTGTCAATAAAACTCAGATGCTAAAACTAATGTTCCACAGCACTTAAATCCATGAGATGAAATATAATTATTTTACACATAATTAAAGAGGACAAAAGACATTACAGATCAGTCACTGGAATTAATAAAATTAGCATGTTTTATATTGAATTGGCAATGGATTCTGTGACTGCATGGTCAAACAGAAAGAAAGAAGATGGTGGGTACTGATAATCATAAGCTGATTATGTTCAATATACAATGATGTTCAAATAAAAATGTCCTGTGTGTGTGTGTGTGTGTTGTGGTGTTGGGTGTTTTTATGTCATTATTTTATTTTGAATATGAAGATAATAGGAGGTATTTATATTGTTTAGTTCAACCTGACAACGGCAGGTTAAATAGAATAAAATGCTTTTTATTCCATTAAATACTCATATCTCTAAATTTAACATGTCTCTGTCAAAGCTTTGATTGAAAATTGAAGAGCTATGATGAGCAATAACAAGGTTTCTCTTTTGATAACAAGGCTCTCTGTAGGAGTAAACACCTGCTGTCATGCTTTAAAAAATCCATCTTTTTTTCTTCTCTTGGCTATTGAAACGTTTGACCTCATATTAATTAGATTTTTCAGAACTTAACTGTAAAAACTTGCAAGCTTCAAAATGTCTTTATTCATTTTTAAACCTTTGAGGATCCACCCTCCCCCAACTATTTGCTGTATTGTACACCTGGGTTCATCACCTGAGGCAACAATAAATAAAAAAAACGTTGGGTCCACTAATGAGTTCTGCATTTATGTAGGAATTTTTTCAGACCTGATCAAGATCTTATCAGCAATCATTTAGACAGGTACACATTTGCAGAAAATGCATCATTTTCCATTAAATTTTATGCTAAATGGCATATTTGAAAACATTTCAGTTTACACCTCTTTTCTACTTTAAATTCTCCCCAGCGCACACACACACACACACACACACAGACAGAGAGAGAGAGAGAGAGAGAGATTCTCACATCAGTGAATATGCTGATATGAAGAGACAATCATTGCCCCCTCCAACAGTGAGTATCCACAATTTCCTCCTTCATAAAAAAGGGAACAAAAGCCTGACTCACTGCATACTGCTCTAACTGCATACCCAGGAAAAGTAGAGCATTTATAAAATATGACGTAACATATTACATATTGTATGTACAAACATTATTATATACAACTTTGTGAGGCTAGTTTGGACTCGCTTTCTGTATTTCTGCTTTAATCTCCAGGAAATCGATCCACCACTTTTTGGCACAGAAGGCAAAAGTATTGTTACTTTTTAAATAAATGTACTTTATGTTTACATTCCATTACTTGTAATGCACTACATCCCATCGTAGTATTGCTACTGAGAGGATCTGAAATTTGATCCATTATAATCAGGAATTCTGAATATCTTTTTTTACTAGCCTTCTGGTGCAAAACAAGTCTTGCTTATCTGGGAATTGCTTTGTTCAAACAGTAAAATAAATGGTTTCAACATCACATTAGAGTTTCTCTAGATGTCATTATCATCACTTGACCACATGAGGTCACTGTACAGGCGGCAGAGAGAAATAAACAGTCAGAAATCATGCTGATTGCTGATTGTTGATTGCTGACATGGCAGTTCAGACTTGAAATGATCCGCCATGTGAGAGTTTTGATATAGTTTAACTTCCTGGTAAAAGTCCTGAGAGATGGGGAAATGCTTGCTGCTGCAGTAGAGAACTGTACTTTTTAATAA
This sequence comes from Nannoperca obscura, assembly GCA_036024295.1. Taxonomy (NCBI): domain Eukaryota; kingdom Metazoa; phylum Chordata; class Actinopteri; order Centrarchiformes; family Percichthyidae; genus Nannoperca; species Nannoperca obscura. The sequence goes on from JAVQJL010103297.1 coordinate 23,070, forward strand.
ACTGTAAATTTACAGTTTTGAGGTACTTGTACCTGCACTTAAGAATTTCCACTTTGTTACGTAATTCTTCTGCTCCACTACATTTTTGAGGCAAATATTGTACTTTTCACTCCACTACATTTATGTTGACAGCTTTAGTCACTAGTTACTTTCCATAGTCAGATCATTAATACAAAATAAATTATTATCTATTTTTAGGGATTAAACCACCCAGCAGTATATAACGTAATTGTAATTAACTCCACCTTTATGAGCTGCAACATTGAAGTGATGAACACATTAATGCATACATGAGTACTTTTACATTGTGTACCTTAAGTATATTTAGATGTTTTTTACTTTTATTTAAGTAAAGTTATGAATGACTCACTTGGAACAGTTTATTTCTGCACTGTGGTATTACGTAAAATATCTGAGTACTTCTTCCACCACTGCACCACCGATACACTATTTTAACATAATGTGGCTTGATTTGTCCTAGTACTGTACTATTGTGACCTATTTCTGGTGCATTAATCTGTGTGTGTGTGTGTGTGTGTGTGTGTGTGTGTGTGTGTGTGTGTGTGTGTGTCTGTGTATATTTATACAATAATATATCATATATAAAATAATCTCTCTTAAAGCTGCGTATGCAGGTTGCATTTACAATATATTTGGTATAATTTAGTGAAATCAATATATCCTGACAGCTGTCAGTAAATCAAACTTAACCTTTGTGGCTGCTCCAGGCATTTAGTCATGCTCTCAAGGGTTTGATGACATGTTTACACTACAGCCTCACGGCAGGTGATACAGTATAACGCAATAGAGCTCTCAGTAGCGGTGGTATTCTAGATTAAGAGTCTACAGCCGTGCTAGCAGATATGAGTCTGTAGTTGAGCTAAATGCTCACAGCATGCTTTCAATGGTACTGCTAGCCTGTTGATGTTCAGCAGAAGGAAATGTCAGAGGATCACCAAAGTCAGATGGATTCATCCTCTGGGGACCATGAATGTGTGTACAACATGGCTGAAAACAGGTCAACAGAAAAACATACTGGTCATCAGATAAGTTTAAATATTGCAGGAAGGAAAAGTACAAGCAGAAACAGCCACAGTGAGCTGTAGCTAAAGCAAACCAGCACACTTCCTTCTTCTTTTATCTTGCCCCGCTGTGCAGTTGACCACTTGATCACAGCACGTCACGGTTGCTCACAGCTGAGCTCGGCTCAATTACCTCCCCCACTATCAAAAAAACAGCCATTAATGTTACTGCACTTGAATCTAACCCAGCAATCATGTACACTGGACTATTCCAGTTATGGATGTGTAAAACAAAAACATTATCTGGCTCCCAGGGTGTCACACGACCTGCAATTTTGAGCGTGGCCATAACACTGAACTCCCCCCACAGACAGGTGCTGTTCCTGACAAAACATGTTGACAGATGAGATCTGATGAGAAAAAACAACCCCGCAGATTTATCATGGGACCTTACGTCGGGGCCTGATCCCTCAGTTGGGAACTACTTGACTAGCTACACCTCGACTAGCTGCAACAGTAAAATGCTTCATATACAGTGATGTATCAGTAATCTAATATCACAGCCATAGGGGCCATTTCCTACTGAACAAGTACTCTAAGTACATTTTGCTGATATTATTTCTGTACTTTTATTTATGTTTGAATGCAGGACTTTTACTTGTAATGGAGTATTTTTACATTGTTGTAGAGGCAAGATCTGAGTTTTTGCACCCCTGGCATGACTGTTTCCATATCAAGAACAAATGCAGCGAACCTTCCACTCAAAAAGCAAAGACATGCGTCACTGTGGGACTGTTTGAATATTTTTATTCCAAAAGAAGTTTGTGTGTCTATAGGTTTGAACAACAGGGTGAGCTCTCTGAACAACATCATTGCACCTTCACCGCAACACCTCTCATCTCACACCCTTCACCCACAATCACACTATAGAACTTCTTGCTCTTCAATAGGAATAATAACAACAATTTAATCATAATATTCATCATCAATTTTAATAATCCATTTAGCACTAGTATAGAAATATGAAAAAATACCAAAGAAAAAAAACATAAAAGTAAACAAAACAGTTTGTTTTGTGGAGTGACTGTTCAGACACCCCATCTGAGTTGTTTTGTGACCCTCCCTTCCCTTTTAATATTCATACTAGATTTTTTTTGTACCCTCCTCTTGTCTCTCCACAGTAAACATAAATGCTTCCAGCTGATGGTTTAAAGCTGTTGATAGCCACTCACTGGCCATGTGGTGCTGTCACTTATCGAGATTTGTGATTTTGTACTCAGAACAAACCAAAGACGACATGGAAAAGACAAAAAAACAAAACAACCAGTGCGGATTGTTTAGACAACAAGGGAATCAGAAATTAAGATGTTGTGTGTCTATGTGTGTGCCTCTTTGTGTGTGTGTGTGTGTGTGTGTGTGTGTGTGTGTGTGTGTGTGTGTGTGTGTGTGTGTGTGTGTG
>JAVQJL010103299.1:0-13525 GCA_036024295.1 Nannoperca obscura
GTTTCTACATCACACTTGTATAAGCTGAATATTGAACCAGGATTGGCTTCCAAACTATTTGTGATGTGACAAATCAGGTTTTCAGTGAGCACAGAAACGTTCCACTTTCAGAGGATGAAAGTGAAAACATCCTTCTAGTGTTAAACTCTGCACGTATATCATTCTGAAGCTCAAACATTCAACTGGAGGAACCAGAAGACAAACATGTTTCTGACGGAGAAAAAGGAAATCTTACCTGTTCCAACCTGGGCCCTGAATCGCTCCTGTAACCGTGTCACTAAGGCAGATAAAAGGTCTAAGCCGAGCAGAGCCACCTGGTGGAGACACAAGAAAATATATAAATATATCTAAAAGCAAATAAAATCACACTTCATCAAAATAAACCACATACCTATTCCAAAATTGCATATATAGTATTATTAATTACAAATTAATAGAATAAGAGAAGAAAGTTCTACAACCCTGGACAAGCCCAGGTTGAGGGCTGTGTAGCAAAGGATTGTGGGTAAACAACTTTTTATGTTTGTAAGCTGCTGCTGTGCTTCTAAATGACATGGCCTCCTGCAACCTTGACAGCATCATATTCTGATACAGCTGGGACCCAAATAGCACATGAACAACAGTTTCACTCCTGCACCATGACTGTGCACCATCTGACCACACATTGATACATGTGCACCAGCCTTTCCATGATTATCTTTCCTTGTCATGGGGTGTGTGAGCTGCTCAATGAACGCTTAGTGAGAGTAGCCCTGCTAACACCATTACAACACTTCGCATCACCTGGGCTTCTGTCCAGAGAATGGTGCAATTTTTGGAAACCCTGTGAATTTGACACCCAACGAATTGTAATGTAGCAGTATAGCATTACTGCCATCTGGTGGCATCATAACAATCTAACAAGGGGCTTGTGACACCATGCAATATCTATGGGACTGAGTTTTTTTATACCACATGGTGAATTAATTCTCTACCTCAGGTGACACAGCATACCAGGACAGCCTGGTAGCCAGAGATCAGCTTTACTCTACCCTGTGCTGGGCCTTTCTGCTCCGAAGTCATCTACACATGTAGATACTGGATTTTCTTGCTTTTCCCCGATCTCTTTCTTTCACTGAAGGAACAGGTAGTGAGCGTTCCAGCAGGCAGAAGGCCTGGTGTCTACAGACCTAATCCTCAGATCAGTCCCTTTGTTCTCCAACGGGAGGGAATTACAGTAATTAGACTGATGAAAGGCCCCAACAAAGACTCGGTGAGAGCTCTGAGAAGGATCAGCAGAGTTCAGCAATGTCAGAAACTTCCACAGAAACTCCATTTTTAAAACGGTAATCTCAAATCTAGGTTCAGCTCTTTTCGGGTAAGGCTGATGCAGGAGGTCATTTGAACCTTTCTTAGTGTGACCACTGGAGGTAAACACAAATTCTTTTCTGAACTCGAGGTTAAATTGGATCACAAAGGGACTACGTAGGACAGACAGGCTCCTCCTCTTTGCAGACAGATGGCTGACTCCCTGTTGCTGTCATGCACATCCAGACCCCCCCCCCCCCATAATCTACACACACACACACAATTCATCCCTTCTCCAATCCTCCTACCCAACATGCTCAGTTCTCATTTCTATTCCCTACTAACACACAGCCTACGGCTTTCCATAACCTGACCTTTAAAAACAGTCAAGGCTTCAGAACTACATTCTTCTGTGCTTTTTCATTGTTTTCTACAAACCAGGACATTTTGGAAAAACAGCAAAAAGGCAACGAGCAGGACACGCTTTATTTTGATTAGAATGCAAGGTCAATAAGCTGTGTGAGAGGAGAAAAAGTGAGAAAACTACACCTGACAATCTCATTTTTCTTTCATGCTTGTGCTCAATGTGATTAGAAAAAAGTTAAGATGGCGCCGGAGAGAGGAATGGAGTCGGAAAGTAAAATGATGGATTGACTTGTGGTTGCTACAGATTGGAGGAGCAAGCTTCTCCAGAACCATCAACAAATGGTAGGAATTACCAAATGATGATCAATGGGCAAACTTTGCCCACTGAAGGAATTTTCGACCCATATACTTATATGCTTGATCAGTGATGATCATTGAATGGCCTGGTAGTATTCGTGGGTGAGAAAGTAAGCAGAGTTGTTTTTTCTCCATTCTTCACACAACTATTTCTCACTTTTCTCACATACAGCTGAGTGCACCAACACTGCGAATGCCTTCCGTGAGAACCGGCGGCATTATCCCGCTTGGAGCGATTATCGCGGTAGCCCATATTACGTCCGGGATTTCTCCCCGCCTTTGTGTGTGACCGTTCGGAACAGCTATGAACAGTCCCTTTTGAGATGGTTGGACAGCGAGACTAACAAAAAAGTTCTTTTCTAGCAGGAAGCAGGCTTCAGCCAGGAACAACCAGGCAGCACACTGGCTAATGAGGAGTGATAGTTGAAAATACATAGAACTGACCTAGCATCCAGAGGTTGATAAAAAAAATGATCAATGAAAGTAGTCAACTGAAGTATGCAAACATTGGGGATCTCTTTGCTTTGGACACTGGTTGAAAGTAAATAAAATCTAGTTTGCTCGACTGACTGACAACATCCTGCTGCTTCTTGTGTCTTTGCAATGGCACATCTGAACTCACCATCAAAAAAATAAGATGGTGACAGTAAGCAAGAAACTATGTACAGTGTACAGTATCAACAGCAATAACTGTGTCACAGCAAGCCAAGAGACAAAAGAAGCCCATTTTCCAACATGGCATACAGCAACTACAGAAATTACACGACGAACAAAAAAAAACTAATCACTGTTGAAATAAGATTCAAGGAACTTGCAGAGGGAATCCTTATTCCAGAAAAGTATTGTGGGATCTTAGGGACCAACCTCTGATCAAAGTAACCCACTAACATCAATCACTGTTCACTAAAACACGTCTCTGTTGATCCTGGAAGCTGCGAGAAAACCCAGCATCCGTCTCTGATGTGGAGGAACCTTTAAATTAAATCCATGCCTGTCATCTCAACATTACCAGTGGAAACACTGCACACACGTAGTTGGACAAAGACACCAGCGTGCACGCACGCACGCACACACACACACACACACACAAACACGTTACTATTGTTGCAGTGACAGAGAACAGCAAAGAACACTTAACACCACGCAGAAAATTTCAGACTGTGTAGGACACACAAACACAGACGGCTGTGGTTTACTGCAGTGCTTTATGATTATGCAGCATACCTGGCCCTCCCTCCCTGCTACACAGTACTAACTTGATTCTGATGTCTCAGGCTTTCCCATGAAGCCAGGACTATTTTCAAGTCCAACTGAAATGACACTGTAGCTGTAACTCACAAGCCAGATCACAGGCCTGCTTTGTGTATGCTGTAGTGTTGCAGAAACAGGACCACATGCTCCTCAGCATCTCATCTGACAGATGCTGGCAATAGCAGATGCATTTCCAGCTGTTTAAATCACCATCAGCTATCAAGCCTGCTAACTGGCTGGTGGCTGTTTGTTGCTGTTCAACAAGACGCCCCACAAGAGGCGACATGTGCCTATGTTTGCGGAGTCACATGAGCAAAAAAAACAAGATGTGCTGCAGATTACAGTCCGTCTCTTTTGTCAGTGTCATCACCGCATCAATTTTCCAAAACCTCATCTTAGTTTATTTAAGAATGTATGAAAAGTAATCATGCACACTTCGGTTGCAACTCCGGTGTCACCCACAGTGCTCTACAGTTAGTCACGGGGCAGCTGCATGATTATTTGGAGTTAATATCCTGCTGATAGATAGGCTGAAAATATGTAATTTGCTACAAGAGGGAAGAGTGTTGGCATGCTTTGACACAAACTGACATACTGTAGATGTCTGGTGTCTTAATGGTTTCCTGTGGAAATGGCTGGGGTGGTTAATTGTGAAATTATGCCAGCCTTTGGAGACTGCAGCAGCAGTGTTATCATATTCCTGAAGGGTGATTAGCCAGCAGTGACCACACATTGACACATCTTCCTTCAGCAGAGCTCAGAGCCCCCAGGCATGGTGGCAACTAGAGGATGGAATGTACAGTAAACACTCATTATGGAAAACACCCAGTGCTAACACAGAGCACACATACAACACACACGCACACACAGACACAAGTCTTTTCCGGTTCGCTTCCTCCAGAGATGCCACTTCATGCTTGACTTCCTGCAGTGAAAAACACTGAAACGGGAGCATCCTCCTCCAGACATATTGTTACCGACACTAATACACGTCTCTCTCTTTCTCTGTTCTTTTTAAAACAGCTTTGGTGCTTCTTGTCATAGGTTATCCAAGGCTCTGGAACATTCTGCCAAAACAGATTCCATCATTTATTGAAGGGAATCTCCAGTATTTTTAAACCTGGGCCCCTTTTTACAAATGTTGGGGTGTAAACGATCAATAGTTAGCAAAGGTTTTGGAACTGGTCCGCTGGCATCTGCAAAAGGGCTGCAATGTAATCCTTTGGGGCAATTGCACATGTGAAAAGTCAGTCCACTAAAAGTGCTTGTTTTTGCCACTGACTCAGACTGTTAGTGTCTGAAACATTATGGAGAAAGACCATTTTGTCCTTTTTGTTTAACCAGAAACAAAAAATGTTGCTCAAGGAAATCACGTGAGACGGTGAGTTGTTGCAGGAATTCATCCCATCAACACACAGCATCTACCAGTGGGGTGAGGAGAATCGCCTGTGCCTATTTGGTGTGTTAACAGATAGTGAGTATCATCTACCTCAATAAAACCTTTTAACATTGTTTTGACAAAACTATGAGGTCTGACATTTCACTAATTCTTCTCAAAGATTCATGCAAAATAGGTCTTACGCTCCTAAAAAAGGCTCTGCAAGTAAATAATAAAGGCCTTCACACACATACAAACCCCAGACCCTGACTCCATACACAACACAGTTCAGACTGCGTAATGGTTTGAAGAGGAGAACACATGTATGCATTTGTGTACACACAATCACAGCCCTATCAGTAGATGTGTCTGATAACAGTAGTAAAGTTCAGCTACGGCTCACAGCTGTTTCCCAGAAGACGAGACGCAAAGAATAGAGGAGTGAGGCGACAGAAGAGATGACAGCAGCATACAGTCAGCATAAACCTCTTCAAGTTACTGTAGAGGGATTGTTCCATTCACACTGGTTGAATGATCGTTTTGATTGATGACAATTACAAGCCTGCAAGATTTTGGAATAACGGGTATATACTCTATATAATCTTTCTTTTATTGTATCTGTTCTTATTGCGTACACCGTAACACTGAAGGGACACACTTTCATTCCCTTGATGAGTAGTTGATATGGAGAAAATTACAATAAATTCTATCTTGAACTTTGAAAAGCAAACGTCCTACAACTGCCACACATGTTCAAGATGTGGCCGGCAGTTATTGGCAACCTCTTTGTAGTAACACTTTGCCTGCTAGACTAGAGTCTTTGCTGAGAACATTTAGAAGTAGACAGATTCAGAGACCTTTCACTTTCAATCACAAGTGTACATTTTACTAATGAGACTCAAACTCTCAGACAGGGAGAAAAGCATAAGAGGCATTCGTATCCATGGCAACATCTCTTCACGTTAGTGGCTGCTAAAAAGGGGCCGGCAAGCTCAATCGATAGAGCATGAGACTCTTAACCCCAGGGTTGTGGGTTCCCCATGTCTGGGGACCCCAGAGTTTGGAAGTCGCTTTGAATAAAAGCATCTGCTAAATGCCTAAATGTAATGTAAAAGACAAAGTTATGACAGCAACTTGGTATTCATATTTCTTGTGAGCTTTCTGGCAGAAAGTGACCAATAAGTTGATGTTGTAGTGTTTTTCCTGGCTAGTCTTTAGTCTGACAGCTATAATTTGCAAATGCTAATTAGTCTGGATAGTTCTCAGTTCATTTTCAGTTTCCAAGGGGCGTTATAAACACGCAGAGACCAAAGTTGTAAAACTCTGGAGAGATCTTTTAAGCAGATCCCAGCCAGACCCTAGTATATTCTGTTGGTTAACTTGTTAAGCAGCCAAATATTAAGAGGTCATATTCTATTCTAAAAATCTTTTGTCTTTCAGGCTGGTAGAAATGGAAAAGAGGTTGAAATCCATTGGAACAAAAGCAAACAAACAACAAAAAGTCTGACTGAAGTTTGTTAATTTTGCAGCCAACTCTGACTTTGTCCTAGAGGTAGAGATGGCGCCTATCAGACAGCAACCACGGGACGGGCAGTGATGCAGGCTGAGGTGCTCATGAGTCCCATTCGCTACGGGCAGATGACTAAAAACAGCAGCAGCAGCAGCAGCAAAGCATGAAGCAACTGACCAAAACACACAAGACCAAACACTGTAGCAGCTAGGTGAAACAAGTTGACAGCTCAGCAAGTATAAGCCTGTTAATACACCGGTTACACTGATGCTGTTGTTTTTGAGCACACACTCAGACACACACCAAAAGCTTTATCTGAATCCACTTCATTCATATTTACATAATGAAACTTAAGCCCCTGAACTGAACTACTTTTGGTAGCCGTTTGTTTGACTGAATTGAGGTATTTATGCCTCCAACACACACGCTGTCTGAGCTGAGGGTGTCATACGCATACACTGCCATGGCACCTGCCAGACAGGAAAGAGCAGGGTTGGAGCAGGAGTAATGAAAGATCACAGAAGCAAGGCGCAGGTTACATTAGAACAGGTTGCATCATCATCATGGGACAAACACATGATGCTGGCTATAGTTTATTTTCAGTCTTATTCCTGAAAATCAAGCCTGTGTCAAACAGCATCTGCACATCGCAAAAAATTGTTGTCAGATGCTGTTGGGCTAACCACATCAACACATGTGGGTTGTGTCAGAGACAGACAGTGTATTATTAACCTGTTCCCAAATGTGTCTGCCATTGTATTGGATGATAACGGTCTTTTATTAAAATCAACCAATGTGGGGATTTTTGTGGCTATGCTTTTCAGGTCTTTGTCTCTTTAATGAGCCTTTGAAGTGTACCACACATTTGTCATAAATATATCGTGGGCTGTGTGATAACAGTCATAGCAAAATGATACTGCAATGACATTCTTTTCATGTTATTGTTGTAAAGAATTTCTCTTGTCCAAATGAAAGATTCCCAGCAAGCTGTATTTAAAATGGGGCTATGGGGGTGCCCAGCTGGCCATATAAAAATGCACCATATAATGCAGCCATTTGCCATTTAAAGACTAACAAAAAGTTATTCATATTTTAGTATGACATATCAAACGTTTTGTCTTGTGTAATGTATAACAGTCTTCACCGTATTGTGGCATCTGAATATTGTAATGACGTCAACAATATCGCCCAGTCCAATATATAGCTATATTATTTAAACGTATGCAGTTAGGAAAGAGTAAGGAAATCTTGCTATATTGAATACTTTAGCATCACTTTATAGTCCTGATTTGAATGCTAAAGAGTTGTCCACCATGACCCGCACTACAGAGCTCAAAGTGTCAAGTTGGAGGAATAAGCCCAAACTAATCATGAACAAAGACAGTCCTTATTGTAGGGACGTGTTGTGACAGCACTGCGGCAACTTGCAGGAGTCATGCGGACAGTTTCCAGGGAAAAGCTTTCTGGCAGCACTCGGAGGATATACTCCACCTATGAAGAGGATATTCTGTGTCGGTTGCTGCTCCGATTTCAGACCATTGTACGCTATACTAAAAGTCGCATTAGGTGAACAGAATCACATTTTACAAAGCTGTGACAAACAAGTGTCTGTGTTAACTCGATTGCTCTCTTATTGTCCTTCATCAGCTCATCGCTGTCACATCAATGGGGAAGAGATCATCCAGGTCAAATATAGATCTGCGTTGTTTAATTGTGATAGGAGCAATATGGGATTGAAATAATCAAATTACCTTTATTTATATGAATATGTATTCTGTTTGTCTCCACATGTAATCCTGTGGGACATAATAGCATCAGAATTATAACTGATGAATGCTCATTTCCCATTCTCTTTTTTTTTTTACAGGGCTTCTTCATTTTAGTGTGAATATTACAATTTTAAGAAATGCAGTCTCTTTTGAATTCTAGCTGCAGTGTTCGCTATCTGCTTGTGTGTGTGTGTGTGTGTGTGTGTGTGTGTGTGTGCGCCATTGCCCTCCATGACACTGTACACACTGTACACACTAACTATTAAAAAAAGCAGTCTTTTGCCTGCTTCACAGCACAGCTCCCTGTAGTGTGAAAGCAACCAGGACATTTATGTATTGTACAACACCGTCTTTTGTCCATGACACAACACTCTTCAACAATGCTCACTTTGGACCATGACAGAGCACATTATAGCCGTACTATTCACTCAGTGGCCTCCTTCCAGGGTTGCGCTGACTCGGCAGAACAAATAGCCAGACTGATAACATGATACAGATGTTAGAGCTGCAGTAGGCTGACATGGAAAATGACATGGACATGGGCAGATCAAAAGAGGACTATCAAAAGTTACAGGCTTTACTGATTGATATATGTGCCATTCCATTTACAGCCAGGACAAAAGAGATTATTTGAACCACATACATCTCTGTTTCTTAAACCAGATGTATTGTTGACCCAGTGTGGTTAGAACACTGAAATCTAATGGCAACTGTTGCTGGGCTTTGGGTTTTTTTATGTCTATATCCAGGTAATATGTGCTATTCCTCAGTACTGAGGAATGCAAGCTGCAAGCATTTACTCAGGACCTGTCTATAATATGGACTGCCCTCATTGGGAAAGACTTGAACAGTTTGATATAATAGTCATTGTTGTGTTAAAAGTTGACTGGCAACTTCATTGTTCAGGTGGGGGACAGGCCAGTGGGTGCTGGACTCACGATGTAGTCCAGTTGCTTAATAGAAGAGGCTGTTATCTGACATAAAGGACAAAGCCGCGTGCCTTGTTGCAACACAAGGGAGTTACCGTGTTACACTGTACAACAGCAGAGGAAAGGAAGCAGCAATGACAACATCCATGTCTGACAGGTTGCTGAAGCAACACATCAAGGACAATATGAGAGGGGTAAGAGTTCAACACAACGTTAGCCAGAAGGCAAGAGATGGAGAGTGCGAGCTAGCATGTACGTTTATGCTGTCTGGAAGAACAGGGATTCCTTCCTGGCCTGCCTGGATATGTGCATTAATCACTGCACAACATATAGTAACTAGAACACTATGTTCATTGGACACAAGGCCTTCACATACAAAGTGCTTCATTAAACGCCTTGATGTTTTCCATATGGAGTTCAGCTGACACATATGTGCACATGCACACAATTAGTACCACAGCTTTGACAAGGACAACACAAACTCACACACTCAGCTGATCGATGCCTGCAGGTTTCTCAGGCACACACCGCTGTGACAAGTGAAAGAAGGCCTCTATTCTCACAGCTATAATGTGCTGCGACTTCCTCCTGGAGAGAGTGGGAGTTGGGCCAACTAAGGCGGAAAGACTTGTACAATATGTCTAAGTAAGTGAATTACATCAGTATTTAAGACTTCAGTTGTGATCACACCCTCACTGTGCCCTCACCTGATGTTCTCTGGTATGTAAACAGTGAAGATTTCTGGATCTCATCCTTCTTGTAGTTTGGGTGGTTCCCTGGCTTATAAGCATGTCATTCACACACAATTAGCTCTTGCATTGGACAGCTGAAGCAGCATATCATATTAGATATGTCATGAGCTGGGGAGAAAGACTTTCTCTGCCATTAAGTAACTGACAAATGAATATGAACATCAGTCTAGATTGTGGTCTAGACTCATTCGTTATCATTATCATAGCAACTACCAGGCAGCTATCAGATGTCCACCTCCATCTCCTTATACCCACAATGCTTTGCTTTTTTGTCTTAGACATGCCTGCACAAACAAACTAGCCTGTCCCATTTTTGTACATTAATTTCTCTGCTCCCCTTCCATTAATGGAGATGTTATTGCTTTAATTCCCATAATTTTCTGAACAAAGCTGAAGGATGATAAGATGAGCGAGTTTATTCATGTTTGTGATTGCTCTTTAATTTTGAGGTTTGCACCTCTGCCTTAAGAGTTTCATGCAACCCTATCCAGGCTGGCTTGGGTGCATTTTCAGTTTTGTGATTACTAAAAGTGAGTTTAGTTTAGTCAGGCTGGCTCAGAGTCAGAGACAAAGACCTGTAGAACCCAGATGACAAAGCAAAACCTCCCTCAGCTTCCTGCATCGCCCAGTTGATCCAAATGTTCATTCATTCGTTGTTACAAATTATCCATATTTAGATATTAAATTGACTAATATCAAAGTACCTTTGTGTTTTTTATGATCAAGTCTTTATTGTTGTAAGTGGAACCAGTGTCCACCTCTGATGTTTGTTCACAACTTGTGCAAGTCAGTAGCAAGAACACAAATCAACACATTTGTGAATTTTGTTTCCTAATTAACCAACACAAACTTATCATGTTCACACAGTTTAGTACTTAAAAGTAATATTCGTTTTACTGCATGAGTGATTGTAGATTTCTGTAGATCAAGAAGGCATTTCTTCCAATTACACAAATATGCTGCAAAACATTTTCTCACCTTGGTTGAGTCACTTATGCCCTCTTTCCACTAAATTAGCCCCTGTTCTTGAACCAGTTCCGTTCAGGAATCCTGGAACCTTGGTGCTCTCTACTGAACCAGCTCACGTTTCCAGCTGTTTTGAGCAGATCCACTGTTATTAAGGATGCATCATCAACTGAGCGCTTTGCACAATGCACAACAGAAGTAAACAGAAGGAGCAAGGTGGTGGATCGCATTGATTTCCTGCAAGCTTTTGTTCTGTTCAGATATTTGGTTTTATCCAAAGAACAAGCATGAACTATTAATGATAAGAAGACCATAGCAGACCATTGCTACCTTCTCCATCCTCTCATTCCAAAGTAGAGAATATGACACGCCCACTGATGTCATTGTCTGTACTTCAGGTCAAGGAAAACCTGCTATTTTTGGGGTTCTGAAGCAATTTACTTTTGGTCAAAATGCTCCAAATGGTTCAAAATAAGGTGCATTCATGGATTCATGTTGGACTTATGGATTCACCTATAAGTGTGAAGATTCTAATATACACACGTCTCCCCTCTATGAATACTGCCTATGTACAATACAATTGTACTTGCTGAAGCACAACTGGCATACACCCAGCACAACTACTGCAATAGAGGGTGTAGGCATCATCAGACTACAAACAGATTCATCACCTCAGGACATGATACTGCGTTGCATACTATGGCCCCAATGTGGGGCTGATAAGATTTACTGGCCCTTCGTGTGCTTTAACAACAGAGGAAAACAGAGGCAGACAAACCAAGACAAACACTCAGCGGTCGGTTGTGCTCATTAACTGCCAAGCAAATGTTGCTGAGTGGAATTTCAAATTCAATTTATATTACGGGTGTCAAATGGGGGATTGTAGCACACAAACAGAACTGCTAGCTTAACTCAGAAAAAGGGGGGAAATCCTTGAGTCGAGCAGATTAAATTAGAGAGCAGATTATGACTAGGTGGTCTGCACCACAAAGGGTCCCACCACTGGACAGATTTCTACTGGCATTGATGGGTGGGGGGGTCATCAGGACATGGGGATTTACAGCTGATGTTGGTAACAATGACGGTGGCAGCGGTGGTGACACACAAAAAGATCATCCTTTACACAGTGCAATCTCTAAATAGGCCACGAAAACAGAGGCTGCATTCAGAGAGAGAGCTAAAAAGGTGGGAGGTAAGAAGGGAGGGCTGAGAAGGAGAGGAAAGACAAAGCAGAGAGCTGTACATGTGTGGGGGAAAAAAGCTACAGAGACAGATAATATGAACAGGTGAAGATAAAAAAAAAAGGATAGATATAAAGACAGAAGAGGCAGGAGTGATGCAGAACAGAAAACAGAAAAAGGGGCCATTTGGTATGGATCCAGGTGCTGGGTGCTTTAAGGCTGGCTCTCCAAGCATCAGCAGGAAGTCCATCACTACACTCTGTCTGCTGCACTCCTCCTCTCTGCTCCTCCCTTTTGTTGCGTTATTTCCATCATGGCGCAGCCCTGTTGCTGAGCTGGCTCGGCTGTTGTTGGACATGCGCACGCAAACATGTGCGGCTATACTCTGCACCTCTGTCCCTGCGGCCCTGCACAGCACACACACCAAGCAGGAGGCTCACTACACACACCACACAGCTAGTTCAAATCACTTGTTTAAAAAAGGGGATTCCGAGGAGAATTTGTTTTTACACAAAATACCATGCAGAATTGAAATTAAAACACAGTAGAAAAGTTAAAGTGAAATGTATTCCCTTCCTCCCTAGCGTTGTTGGATGTTATGCCTGAAATTGCATGGGTTTCACTCAGATCCAGCTTCCCACAATCCACATGCATGCAGGCTGGAATACCATGTGTTTGCCACCTGTATACAGTACCATGCATTGGCTTGTTTCTGTAGGTAATGTCACTAGTGTGTTGTAAGCCCATGAGGATTGAGAAGGAGGAAACACGATTTTGAAAAATGACTGGCAGATTGATTCAACATGTTACTCTGTACTAAACAGAATTTACCAACGCTGACATTTGCAGAGATACAATGCTGTGCTGACCCGTCTTGAATTTTTCAGCTTAACCCAATTACAACAATCCTACGACTGCAGCAAATATCACACACATTGGACTAATTCCACCCATTAATCCCAGACTTAAACCATGTGCTGCCAACAGGCTGAACACACAGAGCTGAGAGACACTGCATTTGACCAAATACCATATTATTAATATAGTGACAACATTCTGTTCACACTGAAGAGAATTTTCATACAGTCAGTAGTAATTAGTAGAACAGTCTAGTAAACAGAATATTGTAGAACTTTACCTTGGAAGAGTCAACATTCATGCCATCAGAATTAAAAGTAATTACAATTTAATTATTAGTAACAGTATATCTGCATACAAAATGTATAAGTTTATAATATATGATGCTTTGTTATAAATTACCCAATAGTTTGTACAAGTACATCTGAAATGATTAGGTAATTAATCAACCAGCAGAAATTGAATTGCCAACTATTTATCATTTGTCATTTTTAGGCAAAACCATTTCAGCTTGACAAAAGTGACAATCTGCTGTAATAATTTCCCTTTTAATTATTTCAATTTATTTTGAAATGAAAAGACAAGTATTGTGAAGCTAGTATTAGGCTCTGAGTGATTGTGACTGTGTTTCTCACTGTAATTCACTGAATTTTGACAAACCAATCAATAGATCGATGAATGGAGAAAATAATCAGCAGATCGATCCTACAACAACCATTAGCTGCAGTCTGATATTAAATAGTTCAAAATGGGCTACTTACATACTTTTAATGAAGCAACATGTTCAGTGCAGCGCTTTTATGTTCTAGTGCGCATGCGCTTCTGTGCGTGCTGCCTTTTACGGTTGCTCCGCTCGTCTTACTTGCTCTTTTAAATCTTTTTGTTATTTAACTTTGTACTTATGGGTTTTTTGTTTGGTGT
>JAVQJL010103303.1:0-73803 GCA_036024295.1 Nannoperca obscura
GCCCCCCCCTGCAACCTTTTTTATGGTGCCAAATTTACACATTGCCCCCACCCCCCCCCCCCCCCCCCCCCACCCCTGGAAACTAATGGGATCATTCTGATTCGGTTACGGAGATTCAACAGTTAGAGAGCCGCCATCTGGGTTTCTGTTAACCTGAGTCAGATGTGAGCCTGTCGCTACTGCAAGGTAGAGCAGCTTGGTTAATGATTCTTAATCTTTTCTTTAATTAAATTGTGCAGCCAACCTGAAAAATCTATCTTAATGCAAATGAGGAACTCCTTTTTTTGGCATTTGCTTACCGTAATGCACTAATAAGGTTAATTTAATAAAAATCTGTTCCAGTTTTTAGAGATAATTGTGTGTTTTCTTGATCTATTTTGTACAGAGCGGGGGAAAAAAATTTTGTTTGTGGAAATTGCTATGGGAGGGAAAGCAAGGGAAGAGAGACCTGCCGTGGATAATAGTATTTGTGTGAACTAAAAATCTATTTTGCTCCACAGTAGTGTGCCACTTTAATCCACGGTGACAACTCCTGTCATAGAATAAAGAAAGTTAAATTGTGTTCACTACAAAGAATTAAGGTCAGGATGGAAAAGGCTTTCCTGGATGGGCCAGGAACAAGAAAAAGCGGAGGTTTCATTTTAAATTTACAAAAGGGAAAACTTCGAATAACAAACACAGCATCACAAACGTTTATTTGAAAATATGTGAAGGTTATGGTCCAGTGACAGCATAACTTTTTCACACAATGTTCACTTGAAAATGATTGCTGATGGTTAATTTGTGACATTTTGATTCACGGGAGCTTCAGGTTTGTCCTTGTTAAACCAAAGCAAATCTTCTAGTGACCACCCAAAGACCAATGTTCCTTATTCATGGTAATAAGGAATCCAGTAAGCTAATGCTGAACTGATATTCAAGAACTACAACAGTAAAGCTCATCCAGACTCCTGACAGGTGTTGCTGTTTTAAGAGTTCAGTTTTACATTCAAATCATCATCAGGGCAGAGTATAATAACTACTATAAACCAAATGCATCTGCTGAATCATGTAACTGATGTACCAAAAGAAGCCAAATAAGGCAGTAAACTGGAAAAGACCTGGTGTTGCTTTATGACATAAAGTATATGAAAGCTCAGGCTAATTTGGCAAAATGCACGTTTTAATAAAATATTCAGAGACTCCGTGCTTAAGGTACATAACCTAATCTGAATGTGGTGAATTATTTATATTTACAGCACAACTGATGCCTGGTACTTGCAGCACAGGCAGCCCCTCTGGCTCTGTGGCTGTAAATTAACACTGGTCTTCCAAATATGCTAGAAATAACTAGCATGTACCGTTTTGTGCTTCCATGCATTGTAATAGAGCAAATAAAATAAGGTCTCCAAATGTATACAAACTAATTTTGCAGTTAGATATCAAATCCACCTGAGTGTTGTTTGAAAGAAAGACAGAGCACGTTCCAACTTTAATTATAAAGTCAGTGTCCTGATGCTGAGATTAAATCCTTTAGAAAATGTGTCTGATGGGAAATTATTAGTGGAAACCTGATTATGGTGGGTCAGGGATATGGCAAAAAGGTAAAGTCTTATGTATCCTCTCATTTAAAGCAGGTTTGGGATCCAGGTTCTTTGCTTGTTTCCAGGTTTCCAGCTTCAATTCCAGGAGTAGATTAAAGCCACAAAAGAAAACGCATTTTGATGATATGTAATGGTTATTCTTTTCTAAATATTTCATGTTTATGCAGAGACTGTAAAAACACTGAATTCGGAACAACATAAATAGAGAGCTTTTTGTTTTAACTGGAACAAATGATATATTCTTTGAAATGAAGGACTAAGAAAAAGAAATTGCCCTTTTCGGGTAGCAAAAGCGATGTTATTATTAATACACAAGATTATCTCCTTGTTTTGTTGGGGTTTGTTGTTTAAATGGTTGATGCAGAGAGTTGGACCAACTGTGCCGTTATCCCAATACAATCCGATTTTTTGTGCTTTAGTGGGCAGACGCCTCACTTAAATGCACAGAAAAACATGGATACATAGTCTGTGAAGTTCAAGTTTGCAAAAGGCTCAGGAAAAAAAAAGTCATTAATTAGATTACATTAGCTGCAAAGGCTTAGGGGGGATTAATGTCGAGAAACGTGTGCACTCAAAAGCAAAAGATAGTGTACCTGGGTGTGCTTCGAACCTGATTAGCTCTCGCGGCGGCGAGCTAGGAAGGGTTTGACGGCTCATGTCTTGTTGTCTACCTGGCAGTTTGCAAGTAATCTCTCTATTGTGCTTGTGGGAGGAAGGCAGATTTAGACATCGGTGTGTATTCCTCAGCTGTCTGCAGAATAACACACGTGCTGTCTCTTTTTTCTCCCTTTTTTCATTTCTTTCCTCCTGTCTCGTACATCTGCTCGGTGCACACAAGGCCTGTCCCCGCTCTCTGCAATTCCTGGCAGCAGCAGATCCAGGAGGTGTGTGTATGTGTATACGCCACAGTCAAGGTGTGCGTGTGTGACACATTTCCAAAGCCAGTTGTAATAGGTGAATCACTGCAGCATATCCCAGCATCCTCCCTTGTGACGGACTGCGCTGGCAATGGCGGCAGGAGGCTCATGTCAAGAGACGGGAGCTGGAGTAGAGCGTGTCAGAGGCTCCTCGTCATCGCTGGCGTTGTCCGGGGCGACAGCTCTCCGGCGAATGGAAGAAGACATCCGTCAACGTCTCCTTGGCGCGTGATTCCTGCGCTGCTGGGAATAAGGATGGAGCTGCGAGGGGAAAGTAAATTCTCAAGTCAAATAAAAAAATCTCCAGTAGAGGTAAAGAAGAGACGGGAGGGGGCTCGGGGATGAGGGGAATAACAGATAGAAGAGCAAACCCCTCTTCGCTCAGTGAAAAGGTAAAAATATTATCATACCACACATCATAAAGAGCAATCCAGCTGATAAGTTGATGGCCCCGATGTTAGACAGGCTCACTAACAAGTCTGACAATTGAAAGACGAGGTGAGCCTTCTGGGAGATGGAGGGGAAAAAGAAAAGGGCCTGTTGGCTAAGCGTGCTCCCTCCCACCTGACACACACACACACACGCTCTCTCCTCTTCCTCCTCCTCCTTTAACAGTGAATAAAATTGGCTCACTTGCGGTGTGGAAAGCAAAGGTGCGGAAGCCGGTAGCATCACCTAAGTGGAGGCGTGCTGATCACACCTCCGCTTAATGAGCTCCTTAGAAGGTCTAAAATAGCAGAATCCCCTCGTCCTCATTCTCCTCCTCCAATTCTGCTCTACCTATGCACATGTCCTCACCCCCCTCGGTGGCTTGTCAGGTGGAGCCTCACTCACTTGCGGCTGTGGCTGTCATCCAAGGGGAGTCGAGGAGGAAGGAGGGAGAAGGTGAGGTGGAGTGAAGGTGCGGGTGGAGTTGATGCAGAAAAGTTTAGATTCTAATCTAGGAATCTAATTGATGAATTAATAAGAAGGGGAAGAAGAAGAGACAAAAATATCATAATACTCTTATCCAAAGCTCTGTTGTCGAAGCTCATTTCTCATTCTTAGTGTTATGTGTCTTTGTGTGTAAGTTTTAGACCTGCCATGGGACTGCAGTTGTAAAATAGCTTTAAGCTTACTATTAATATTACTATATATGATTTAACATGATCCCTTACAAAAATCAATCTTTCAACAGTGATACACAATTCCGACGACGAAAAACGACTCAATGTTGGCTATCCCATATGTATACTATTTCCAATCTTTGCAGAACTGGATTACTTTGCAGTTTATTCCATTTAAAAGTTGCAAACAGCTGTCAAAGTCATTCCTGTTAGAGACTTTGAATTTGACCGATCTAATATTCTTCGTTCTAAAACAACATCTTTTTTTTTCTGGCATATAAAGTTTGGTTAAGTTAAAGTACTTTTTACAAAAGAACTTTACTTTGTTAAGGTTAGGGAAGAATCGTGGTTGATAGAAACCAACTTTGACTAGTGGCAGGAGATGGGATGCAAAATGTGGTCTCCTGTGCCAAACTCAGGTGCTTTGCATGCCAAACCACCCACCCAACATCCTCTGTAAGGTTTTGTGGCTTTATAAGACGGCGCTATTTCCAGTATTTCTAATCAGTTCTACTGCTAACTTTACTGCTAACAAACAACACTGTATAGTACAAGTTTGATCAGAGTTAATCATAAAGCCTTGCAGTGCATAAGGTGTGAGCAGCCTTATCACAGCTGGGCACAGATTTTTAAATTAAAGTCAAATGAGGTGAGTCTGCTATCTCCTGAGCAACTTATTATGGACGGGGATAGAATTAGCTAAGACTAGAACCACAGGCATACAGTATACAAAGACATTACCAAAATACATTTGGATATAAAACATAATTCATAATCCAGTCAATAATTAATCCAGGAATACCTGCTCCCAACATGTGTAATCTCTTTAGGATTATATTGGGGGAAAACGCTGGCGTGGCTATGACAGGTGTTCCTGCATTAGCATTTATTAAAAACAGATTATGTGGCAGTTGCTCGCATTTTGGCGGCTGACATGAAGGAAAATGTTGTTGTTGGCGGTGTAGCAGTTGCACAACACATATGCGCCCATCGGAGGACTGCACTGCAAAACCGCTTCTGTAACTATTATCTGGATGTTTTTTTAAACCTTTTTTTACCCAAGGAAGGTTTGCTGAACTTGCACATCCTTCTGCAGCACTGTCCTGTCTTTTGCATTCAGACGATTACACGTGTTTAGACTTGCAAGCTGCCCAGTGCTTTTTCTGTTGGACACTGAGCCTTAGCAGGTGCTATAAAAGATACTGTAAAACTCCATTAGATACAATGTTAGTGTATGTGCAGCCTATGTTATTTTGTGGTTAAGTTTGGTCATTTACCTTTATGGCAAACCCACAAAGCCCGTCTACCCCGTCCACTATAATCTTTGATTACAGTGACACGATATTGTTATTGCAGATTGTTGGTGCACTTGACATTTTTACTCAGACTCTATGCTGGATGTTGGACATCACATATAGTCTGGATATTTACTCACAAGAAGAACAATATCAATAAATAAATTGATCCAGGAATGCAAATGCATCACCAATGGCTGCGTTTAAAGTATTAAAACATTTAAATCTCAAATGCATTTTGCTCTCTTTTTGTAACTATGTCCTTCAAACTCCATTCCGATATAAGAAACATTACAATACTTATCTGTAAGTGCAGTAAATCCCTAACACCACAACAACCACTAATTGCAAATTTTTGTAACCAAAAAAAATAAAGCTTTTCTTTTCTGCTAGTTTTAAGCCCACTCTGTTCTCTGTAAACTGCTCTGGATACGAGTTTTTGATAAATGCATGAAATACAAGCATGTTTTAAAGTCAAATCATTGAGACTCTGAATTTAACTGCCTACAAAAGACCATACCACATGAATCTTGATCAGCCCTCTACCCCCCACCTCTTCCTCCAGCTGCAGTAATGGCTGGCAGGTCACACATGCACACTGGCAGAAAGGAAGTGCTAACGTTCAGTCACAGATGCAAGGCTATATAATGAGGCCCAGTAAGAAGACGCCATAACATCCTTGCTAATAAGGTATAATCATCTCATTGTAATTAAGTTACGTGCAGTTTATGGAGGTTAGGGAATGGGCCTTTTGACTCGTGATGCTTTTTATCCCTCTGGATGCTGGTCTGCGGGGCTGAGAGTGAGCATTGTTAAAGGGTTGGAGGAGGACACATACCACACATGTATGTTTGTGTGCGTTTAACCTCCCTAGCAGGAAAAAATGTTAGTATGAAAAAAGAATAATACATGTAAAACCCTAGAATGTTTTTTGTAAAGAAAATTAAGGAAACTTGATCATTGTTTGGTCATTTCTCCTTACAACAAATTGGCAAATCTGCTCTTGATTTTGGCAGCAAGCCTTCTTCAGAGCATGAGTGACAACTGTGAGTTCCTTTTTAAAGGACACATCATGCAATCTGCAGGAAAACAATTACACCTGAGGGGAATGGAAGGTTGTTTTTCCAAGAACAACAATATCAAGGATTTGATCACATACTCCTATACATTATTCTTCAGTAAAATGGTTAATAATGACAAAAATAATGATAGGAATATGAAAACACACAAAAAGTATCTTAAGAAATGTGTCTACTTGTAGCAAGTACCAGCAGAACGACTTAAAAATGGAAGTTTTGCTCCTGTAACAAGAACCTTGTGATGCATTTATGTAATAGCAGTTTCTGGTCTTTTTTATGTGATTGTAGATAGTGCAATCTCCAACGAAGAGCAATACATAGCTAAAATAAAAGATACAAATCTGCCACGCTTTGGTCAATTGTACGCAATGACATTTCTAAATTATACCAAGACACACGAAATCTATCACACATGCTGCTACAAAGTTTCCAAGGCCGCTTTAACTGTGCTGTAACATTATACTGAAAACAGTGTGTGTATGTTTGGGCAGATACAGTTACACTTGGCCATTTGCTCCTTCCCAGATACATCAAACGCCTGCTGCAGAAGAAAAAAAGTTGCCTGTGCCACCTTGGAAGACCTACAGCAAAGTAAACCAGCTCACCTTATTGCACCAAATGTGTTTTCCATGTATGCAGCTCTCCTCGTGCCACAGTAATTGCATTCCTGAGCCAAACACCCACCCATCGGTGATTTGACACTGTCTGTTTGATGCACCGTGTGTGTGCGTGTATGCACATGAAATGTGTGTTTGTGGTGCCTGGAACATATTACTGTCAGTAAGCCAAACCTGCCCGCGATTGTACTAATAAAGGCCGTGTTCCTTAGGCTCAGCCTCGACGTTAGACAGCACCAATTACATAAAACGAGTGGAACGCGGAGGGGTCGTCTTCCACAGCCTCACTGACACCCGCTTTGAACTTCCACTGACTTCAAAAGGTATTTGCTGAGTGATTACCGGGGACCAGACAGAAAAAAGAGGAAAAGAGTGTATCCTTCAAATCACCTATATCCAAACATTGACATTTTGATGCCTTTGAAACATGCACTGCAACCTGCAGATACAGGACAGCAACAACAAAGTGGACAACATTTCAAAAGTCTTTTAAAAATCTTCCTGCTAAACCACAGATGTTGTATGATAGACAAGTTAAGCCTCATAAAATTGCAAACATTCAAATGGCCACTTTGTACAGGTGGAAATTAGGAGCTACTGTATGTTGCCACTGATGGAGGAGCTGTGGATCAGGAGAGTCTTGCACAAAGAGGGAGCTGGCCGTCTGGTGGAGTCTGAGTGGGTGAGCGCCGTGCTGAGACAGCCCATCAATCAGCCCTTCGAACACCTTTCCCCCCCACTTCCTGTAAGTGCTCTGCGATCCACATCGGCCGCCAGGAGTCCGCAGGAAGCCACTGGGTGAGGATTCAGCAAACCTATTTTTTCCTTTTAATTTGAGCAATTGCTGCAAGTATTGATTGAGCGAAAGCACAATGCAGTTACAGAAGAGGTGGAGAGAGGAGCGCTGAGGGGGAGGGCCTGGGCGCCGTTAATGTAGCTCCGACAGGGGAATCAAACGCTCCCTCTTGTTTTAAGCGCTCCTCCACCCAGGCTGCACAAGGCAACAGTGCCGAGCGGGTCGATAGTGCTGATTAAACGGCACATATCCCGGTCATCAATATTATACACACTCTATTTGCGGGACACCAATGTTCAAGTCACAGTGCTGGTGAAGTAGATAGATACAGCGGAAATACAGACAGCGTAGTGCAGCTGTGCAGGGGCCTAAGAGTACCCGTTACACCATCGCGACGAGCCGGAAGAGACACACTCAGAAAATGTTTTAGCACTGAAATCATTAAACAATCATCAGCCTTCTGCTCATTTTTGATCAGTATCCATCAAATCAGATGGAATAGACCACAGCATGATAGGAAATGGGATCACCTTATTCTTTTATTAATTGAGTCCACCATTAACTATAGGCACAGAGTAAGCAATATAGTCAGGTCTTAAGTTAGACTCCATTTACATCTGGTTGTGACATAGGATCTGTATCTAAATAAATATTCTGGACCAGAAAAACACAAGAATGTTAAGGCAGCTGTCAATGCACTGGATGCAATGCAATTGTTATGCTATTGGCTTGACCAGGCCATTTTGGGAGCTAACTTAGCTTGCATTGGGATCTGATCTCCGCCAGGTGTTAATGCAATATGTAGATTGGCCACATCCTCAAGAAAAAGTCCCCAGCTCCACCTAATCAATCACAAAGTAGACAGAATCAAAATCACTACAACACTCGTCCAATCCATAACACACATCACATGTTAATACCTTACCGTCTTATTAAACAGTGTTAGACCCCACTAACACATAAATAAAGGTTTGTGGCCCACCTGGGGTGGGGGGTCCACAATTAGCTGCCAGCTCTGGGCTAAAATCAGACACATTTACCAAACTCAGATTATGTCATGAGCCTTAAACTGACAAGGCACATAAAAACAACAGTAAAGGAAGTACTTTTCAACCTGAGTATTTACAGTTCAGCAGACATGTTTCAAATATTTGATTACCTAGAAAAGACTGTCTATGATGTGTAACAGCAAAAGATGAATCTGCAGTGGCAGGAGGCACAGCTACACTTTAGCAACTACAAACACAAACCTAGCCCCTGACACACACACATACACAAACACATAGGAGTGTTGGACAGTCGATAGCACTACCGCATGATAATCGATTGCCATTTGTAACAGCAGGGTAGGCAGAGGGGTCCGATCAGTGCAAATTATTGTCACCACATGCTGTCGTGCTGTGCAGTCAGCCAGCCGGCATAGCGGAGCAAGATAAATGACAAAAGAGTCGCGGGAGCAAGATAGCAGTTAGTCATACCTGGTAGTGCAGGGGACTCTACATGGGGGCGCACATCAATACGACAGGGGAGGGCAGAGGGGTGGGAGGGGAGGGAGAGAGAAGGAGGATGAGGGGAAGAACCAGAGAAAGATTAAAATACAGTTAATGACAGATTTTATGACATTCAGAGCATGTTATGCATTGCCTGTGTGGGCTTTTTCCTTCTCTTTTCTCTGTATGAGTGAAGGTTATGTGTATCAGAGTGCGCATAAACACGGAGAATTTCCATTTTCTTTCAAATTCACTTGATCTTGCTCTTTTGGTCTCCTGCCACACTAAACAAACAACATTATATCTAATACATTGATTTTTTTTTTTTTTGGATGGGAGATACATTTGTCCACCTGCTCACATGTACAGTCATTCCTTTCTAGCAATGATGGATTTATAAATCTCAGTTCACTCCAGTGTTGCACTTACTGCAGGTTCTTCTCCTTTGCTGAACGCCTGAACAGTAACTTCTGTATGCCACAGATGTATTTGTGTAACTCTACAGTTGCATTAATTCCAGTACCTCAATAAAGAAAAAACAACACAATCAAAACCCAAGTAGAGTGCAACAATTGCTGTGTGGTCCAGCGATGAAGACACCTCTCAAGAAGTCAACAGTGTTGCATCAAGCAGCCCCATTGATCTCAAAAAGGGGAAATGGAAGACTTTCATTGATTGGAGATGCTCGGGGTCTTATTAAACAACTGTGACTGTCCCTAAAGCAAACGTCGCGGACAACTTACCTAACATCTGACTAGACTCCATTGATTTCTTTTTCTTCCTAGGTTGTGTTTGCATGTCCCCCGCACTTCTCGCTGACGCCTCGGCAGCATCGGAGCAGACCGGCGTCGACACAGCAGCTGGAATCTGTGATAGCCGATCAAACGTTCTTCCGGGTCAATACTATATCTTGTGTGGAAGCTGGCTAATAGGAATAAACATTTCACCTTTGTCTAAACAATTGAGTCATGCGAATTCCCCATAGCACTGCAGGGTCAATGGGTGATGCAGTTGGTTAACGCAGCTCCTGTTTTAAATGGCTCTCATACAGAAAAGACCATTACAAATCAATGGGGAGTCTATTTTACGGGTGCGGCAGTGTCAGACGAGGTAACTCAGGTGCACCTTTAATTGTTGCAGTCGGAATAGTTCTAAACAAGAGCTGCAGAAATCTATGAAGTGTGTGTATCATTAGCTGTGCTCCTTGATGTGTGTGCCACAGTACAAGGCAATGGAAAAGTAAAGTCATGGCAGAGAAAACTGGTGCCTATGAAAATGAGCTACTGCCAGATATTCAGGTTTAATGTACTTTCAAGACTGAGAAAACGTGGTTGGATTTTATTCATTTGGGGGGAGGCAGAATTTGTCTTTACATATTACAAATTCTGCTCATTTTTATATAAAGAGTGATGTATATGTTGAATCTGCTGCAAAACAACTTAAAACAACTGAAAATGCAAACGTTCTTCAGACACAAGTACGCCAATTGCAGCTCAATTTAGTCATTTTCAAGAGGACCTTAAGGTTCTCTAGATTACTGTATGGCTTTTGCATTTCTTTAAATCTGATACTGTGTATATATGGTCTTTTATCTATGATTTTCTACTTAGAGTGACATCACAAATATTACATACATATATGTGCAGTGGACAGGGATCAGTGGTCACCCCAATGTTGTTTCTTTTAAAACCATGACAATGATAGTTACATAACCTTAACCATGTGTTTATTATTGTAACCATGTCGACAAAGGTCCTTGTAGTCTTTTAGAGTTGTCATTTAAACCCAAACTACTCTGTTTGCATAACCTTAACAAAACACTTATTTTATGCCAAACCATTAAAAGTATCTTTTGTGCCTAAACCTAACCAAATCTTAACCATAGAGTTCTCATATTAAAAAAACTGATCTGCGATGGCACAGTCAAATGGTGATGTCTTGCCGATAGTAGTGTCAGATAAATTAAAAAAAACATGTTTGCGACGTTCCAGACTTGTTGGGTGGTCACACCATCTACCGACCACTTCTCTATGCTTTTCACAGGGATCTTGAAATTCTTGCTATGCAGCACAATGTTCCCAGTAAATGGAATCTGGGCAGGAATTCATAAACATATTTGCAGGTGGAAACTGGTTGCATTATGAATTTACTTTGTAAGACACAGGGTTGTAAGGGTGCATTACAACTAAGCCTGAGTGACTCTTTGGATATATTCCTCAAGGGTATGTCATTTGCAGGGGAAAGGAGATCTGTTAATATTCCCCTTTTACTGTACAAGGTTTCTTAGACCCAGATTTAAACAAGCAATTTTTAAATCTTTTAGGACACTTTAAGAAAAGTCCAGATCGAAGTATATAATTACAACCAGGCATATCTGTGTGTAAACCTCCCAACTTCTAAATTTTCTTTCATTATCCTAAACACGGAGGAACCACGGAACTTTTCTAGTACTGATGGAGTGTGAGTGATGCGGAGAAAGTGGGCTGGAAACGAAAAGAGCCAGCTCTACTGAAGGAGCACATTTCATCCGAGGGCCAAAGAGTCAGCAGAGAGTGAAATGACTGTTTGACTCTATTCCATCCTTCCCTCTTAAGTCACACAAAGCGCAGCAACTCCCAGCCAACTGTGAGGTATTGTATAATCGCCATGTAGCTCTTAAGAGGCCAGGGAAGGAAATCGTTGTGGAAGGAAGTGCAGAGAGTTAGTGTACGTTCAGGGGCACAGTGGGAGTCAAATTGAGTAGGGGTGGACTGTAGAGCTGTCGGTTAACCAGCACTGTACGCCAAGTAGAAAAAGTCTCATGTCTTTATAAGACATTGTTGATGAGTCAGTTTGTTACAAAGACTTTTAAAAGAGCAGCAAGATAGAATAAAAACAGAGGAAAGGAAAAAGCTTTAAGTTTCTGATATAAAGGTTATTAATGGAGGGAGATACTGTGACTAAACAATGCTTACTGAACTTTATTTTGATAAATCAGCTATGTAAAATATTATTAGTCCAGACTTGTTTTTTAACAGGTTTTGCAGGAACAGCATTTAGATGATCATGGCGTGCAAAAAATATTCACTAAAACCCTGATTACTACATTTTGGGGGCTCTGAAGCCCTTCAAGGCAGGGTGAACAAGTAAAGATTGAAAAGAAACGCTTGACAGGAAGTAAATTAGTTTGATGTGTGAGGGTAGGTGAGCTGAAGCACATTAAGACAACTTTTACATCTCAGTTAATGAGTTGTGTACTGTAGATTTATTCACAATTTGAATGCAAGGATCCTACAAGATGGTCTATAAAGTTTACAACACATGCTCAGGAAACTTCATCTATGTTACTGATGATCACAAAAATTACATTTAAGAGCTTTCTGTACGGCAGTTTCTCCAATCTGACAAGCCTGAAAGCTTGTAACATTTTAGGTTTTTCCACCTGCATCAAACAAACTAAGAAGCTATTTCCATCTGCACTTCCTCATCATGAAGTGGGGATTCATACACGCTCAGCAGGAAAGGTCACACAAACGTTTTACAACCTGGACAGTTAAAGTCTAGCTCATTCTCTGGTCTACTACCTGTATCAAATCCGTTATTAGCCTTGACACCAATGGGGTCAGATCATTTTGTAGCGGGGATAACTCTATCCATGGATGAAATGCTAATTTTAACTAAGCCGTCTGGTCAAATGTGCCCTCGGGGTGATCAAAGGTCAGACCAAAGGCTATTTGATGACCAACTTGTGGTCTGCTAAGGTCTTGTGGCCACAAGTGATTCGTAAAATGGAGGCCAACTCAAAGGGCAAAGCGAGGGACATGAATACATTTTACGAGTGACAAATACATTTTAATCTCTGTTTTCACAAGAGCAAATGTCGACCACGACGCACTGCCAATTGGGAAGTGACCAGAAAGTGCACAGCCGCTGCCATATCAAAAACAGTCTTTAAAAGAGTGGACTAATTCAAAAGGCTGTAGGCAAAACGAAAAGACAGACTGTCCACTGTAGCGGTATTAGTCTTACACAACAGCACCAAATACATGAGCCTTAATACACATGCACACATTGAAGTAGAGCTATGACACTTAACTTTGGCTATCAGAAATAATCATCGTTTTTTTTATTTATTAAATAACATAACCACCCTTGAAAAAGGGAAAAAATACCACTATAGCTCATTAAGCTCTGCTGCTATGTATAACTCATCAATCACAATATTGCCAACAGTAAAGTGTGGATTCAGCACACAACACAGCATTTAAAGCATATGAGCTTGCATGGCTCTATGAATTAAAGTTTGTAATGTCAGTGTCATTTCCATAATTTTAGT
Organism: Nannoperca obscura; assembly: GCA_036024295.1. NCBI lineage: Eukaryota > Metazoa > Chordata > Actinopteri > Centrarchiformes > Percichthyidae > Nannoperca > Nannoperca obscura. Next base: position 13,199 of record JAVQJL010103303.1, read on the forward strand.
TAAAAATGGATTTGTTGGAAAAAATGTGCATAATAATTAAGGTTTCTTTCTAAAATATCATACCAAATTTGTGAGTGAATTCCAGTAGAATACACTGTGCAATACTTTAGGTACAAAGCAACTAAATGCATATCATTTGACTGGGATAAAGTCCAGGTTTAAGTCTGATTTACAATTACATGTAGAAAATGTGTACATCAATAATATACTGTTATCAAGTTCGCTGTGTTTACTTTATTGTAAGTTGAATAAAAGCAAAATAAGAAATGAAAATAAACCTTTAAAATAGGTAAGTGGTAGCAAGCAAGTAACTCACAAAACCACAGCCACAGCTTTATTCCCTATACAGATGCAAGTAAACACAATAGTAGTAGTTGTAGGAGTTACTGTTAATGAATGGCCAACCTTTGATTGTCAGTAACAAAGTAAAAAGGAAACTATTGCTCTAACTTGGAGGTCTTTTCCCAAACATCCCTTACATACCAGCAGATTTATAAACTCCACTGCATATCCTGTGCAGCACCTGTGCCGAGCATGGGGCAGATGACACCATATTGGATTGATGCACTTGACTTGTTTCGATGCGGCGAAGGTATAGAGAGGACAAACAGTTAAACACACTTGATTCATCTCCAGCTGAGCGCACTGGCTCACACAGCTGTGCCGTCCAGCGAGCTTATGGCGTCGTCATCATACTTCAATTATGAAAAGAAACATATTAGAAAATGTAAATTGTGTTAAATTGAAAAAGTGCCTGAGGATGTAAACCAGGAGGCCGGTTGGGTTTCCTAATTCTTTGACAAACCTAATCTATGAATGTGTTTTGGTTTATCAATTGGTAAAGCTTTAGCATCTAACTATCTACAGTTGATGCTGATGTAGTAGCACTTGAGGCATAAGGCACTATAACGGTAAAAACAAAAACAATCTAGTATCGTGGACTCAGATTTTACACTGGCAAAAGAATATGTCTATAACAGATATGAGTGATTCTTTCAGTTCCCTGTGACTTAAGGTCTCCACGGGTCCACTAGGTTTCTTGTAACTGGCAAATTATAAATGATCAATCAGTCTGATATTCAAGTGAATTCCAGGGGACTTGCAATCAGTTCTGATGACATGGTGCGTCATAATCATCACACGTGGTTTTTAAGGCAATACAAGATTGTTGTTTTCCCATTTGTATTTGGGTCTGTTTTGGGTTGACCATGTTTTGGATCGGGATAAATTATCCTGAGGTCTATATGGCTCATGATCTTAACTCTGATCGGATGTATTGCTGTCATGTATCTGTGTAAGTTAAAATTCCACTGCAAATGATCTACTATATCTCAATACGCCAAGTATTCAATCTCATGTGAATTGTCATCTCTGATATTTGGGGTCTTTTTCTGCAAGGATGTGTTTGTTTTGTTTTCTTTTTTTTACTCTTCTGGGTAAAGAATTATTACTGCTGCAGTGGATATTATTACATTTTGGACATAAATTCAGGACGTTTATCATCATGAGCATGTGACGAGGACAGAAGAAGAAAAAGATGGAGACCCTAAGAGGACTGTATTTCGGTCTCGTTACCAGTCCAACTTAGTCCAAACCGTGATTCTCGGCATCCGCTATCACCCTCCACCTCACTAATCACCACAATCTTTGGGCGTTGTGCCCCAAAGGTAAGGTGAGCAAGAAGAGTGGGACTCCAGATACAGCGCGGAAAGACTTCATAAATCAAGCGCACCCACAGATTCTCATGCATGTATTGCTCCGTCTGGCTGCTCGCTACAAGCTGTAATTAAATACTGGGCTAGCTGTTGTATGGAGCTGAGGAATGAGCTACAACATAATGCACAATAAAGCCCGTCATATAAAAAATGGTGTAAAATAACTGGATCAACACTGCATTTTATGGTCTCCTAGTAAAATGACACTCAAATGTACAAAGAAGGATAAAAACACGGCTGTAAATAAACGGATGGTAGACGGGGTTTCCCCAAATCCCTGGATGTTTTGTTAACATGCTCCTCTATGCTTTCTTCCTGCACCGACACATCATTGCAATTGCTGATAATTATTTACAGAATGCAACAGAGAAGAAAATAAAGCTGAATATTGTTGCAGAAGATTCAAACTGTGTCTCATCAAGCTGGCTAGAGTAGACCAGCATGTGAAAGCAGAACATGTGTCATTTTGAAAACCATTCTTGTCTATTGCTTCATGCTTATTCTGCAGCTTTCATCATCAAAGCCTAGGCACCGTGCAGGAAAGAAGCACATTTTGACTGAGCAAATACAAAAGACAACACATTGGGCGGCAGGTAGACTATAATTTGAATTGCCATCTGTGTCGGCACCCTAGTCAATACAGTGGTGTCATTAATGTGAATGGACTGTGTTTTTCATTGCACGTTAATGCCTGTCTGGACACGATCTACAGATGCTACATTTGTGTTAATATTACTCCCACTATCAACCTCCCCATTCTAAACTCTTAAACTTAAATGATAAATGTTAAGACACAATACAGAGTATGATTATTTGATATCCCAGCTGCCAACACTGGGCTGGTCCTGCAGACTTGGTCCAATCACTGGGATGCTAGATCCTAACTATAATCTATAATATAAAAATCATTGAGTTTACCTTACCTTTGGCTCCATATGCTAACACTTAAATTAGAGTCTATATAAGAGAATATCTTATTCTCTAAAGACATTTTAAAGGATTGCAATGTATTACTCTTATACTCTATAATCTGCAATATACAGAGGAAAAAGTGCAAAAAAAGACCCAAAGAAGCAGAACATGGTAGCTGGAGACTGAAAGCAAAGAGGTTGTAGAGGTTTGACCCAGGCAGTTTAGCCTACGAGCTGCTAACAGCAGGAAGCAGGGTTTAAGTCAGATCTCAACAGGGGCTTGTGGGGAAACAGCACACTTAAACCTGACTGGGCACTTCCTGCTTTAGAAACAACAGAGGCCACACATGGTAATGCTATAACTCCTCCGGTGACACAGCTCTTAATGGACCAGGGGAAAGCTTGAGGAGAGCCGGGTCAGGGGATCAATCGGTATCGTGGGAAGCTTTTAAAGACTCAACTCTTATTTGAGATTTTAAAATAGAGCCGGCCTTGCTTTTCCAATAGCGAGCAGCGCTCTGTAGGATGCCTCTGGACTGACGCAATGGGCAGCAGCAGTCCTGTAGCTCTACAGATATTTCCACTCGCTGATGTTCTAGCACCATTACATATCAACTGTGATGTTCAATGCACTCCTGGAGGGATTTTGTAAAAGCTCTGTAATTTACTTTTGTAATTAACTTTATTGGTGTACACACTTTACCTCATCTACTTCTACATCACTGTAATTTCCTACATTTTAAGGGGTGTAAAACTTTTACTTTCAGCTGGGCTTTTATTTGTAGGTGAAGAGAACAGTAGAGATAGTGGACTGAGCATAATCCACTTCCATGCATTGCAGTCTGGTACAGTTTCAGGGTGTTGTTGATGGAAAAAGTGGATCAAATGCATTTGCAGCTACAATGAAAATGTCTGCACGCAACCTCACATCATCTAAACCTTACCAAAAGAAGAAAAGCCATGTTCAAATGTTTAGTGAGCACCATCAGTAAAGGTTGGTTGATTTTACAACAACTAGTGTACAAGTCTGTTACGAGTCTGTGAGAAGAGAAGCACTTAAATTAGAGGTACTTTGCTTCTTTCCTCTACGGTCGGAGGGCTCCGTATGAAAGATCTCTTGACAAGGAGAAGAAACTCTGTTGTGAGACTGAACATCCCTTCCCAGAGCCCCTCCTTCCCTCTAAATACACAATGGGAATGTCAGAGTCTATGAAGCAGCCAGCCGGTACCTGAATAAATCAGAGAGGAATTCGTTCTCCTTACCCATGTGTGAACGGAAGCTGAGGGCTTCACGGGCATAATAAGGGAAACTTTGTACAGGCTTAAAACAATGTCATCTTAGAGGATGATGCACAACATGCACTAAATATGAAAACTAAATAGTTTGTAAATGTTTAAAGACCTAAAACAATCACTGCTTGACCTCAGACAGCAATCTTTGCCTCAGTGCTGCATTTACAATGCAACATTGATTTTTTTATAATTTCAAGGACATTACTGGCCAATTCCAGTAAATTCCAGAGAAAACAGCTATAGATGCATTCATGTGCAAACATCTCCTTGAATGCAAAAATCTAACTTATATCTCTGAATGAATTGTCTCCTTCTGGCTTCTTACAAACTCTGTAAACTTGATTACATATTGGACCGAGTTCATTCACAACCTCCTTTACCATTTGCCAAAGTTTGCTTTTCCTTCCTTCTGTATCCACTTAAGCATGATTAGGATTGTCAAGAGTGTTCTGCCACAAGTAGCTATGAGAGGCATTGTGGCTCTTTCTTTGTTTGACAAAGGTACACTTGTTCGGCTGCCTGCTCCAGTCCACCGCTCCCCTCTAGTTCTGGGCTTGGTCTATTATGTTTCAGAGTGCTCCCTCGACAAACTGGGGGTAAATGAAGATATTTGTTTCCACTCAGGTAGCGCTGGCACGCGACCGCCGCTGCCTCAGCTCTCAGAGACAATTAGCTCACACCTGCTTGCAGCAGATTGCTCTGGCAGATTTCTGCTGCTTCTGTCGCCTTCGACACTGCCATCTGGCCTGCGGAAGGTGTTGCACAGGTCGCCTTGTTGTGTGGCGAACTGCGCCAGTCAGAAGTGACTTGGAAAGGGAGAAAATAGTCACAGGGAGGAAGCAAATACTCTGCAGCCTGTCTGTTCTTGTTTAAGCCAGATTCTTTATTTCTGTTTGAACATCTGATCTTTATTTTGGGGCAAGAATTTAATTAATATATATGCAGTGATTGGGGGGGTTAAATAAAAAATGTGATATTACACATACATTTCAACCTTCTGAAGATATGTAGGCATGTTTTAACACATTCAGTTTAGAAGACACTCCATAAAACCTGTTTTGCCAAATATGCAAAATTCACAAAGAAAGATTTTATTAGCCTAGGTTTCAGTGGAGAGTGTTAGTGTCCTATAATTATCTAAATTCTATTTCAGATAAAAAGAAAAACATTGCCTATCAACAGGTCTCTCTTTTTACTTTTTTGTTGATCTCTGGTTTTGATTCTCTGTTTTTGAGGGAGAGGAGTGATTCAGAGCGGTTTGGAGGCAGGTGGGAAATGTGGACGTTCATGCTAATGAGCGCTGCAAGCCAACATGCAGCCATCCTCCTTGGCCTCACCTTTCTCCTCTCTCTGTCTCTGCACTTCACACCTACAACACTGACCCATCTGTGTGCTTGCAATTCACGTGTATGCAAAGACAAGCTAAGAACACAATCAGAGATGGAAACGAATGCAGACAGATAATCAAAGCCGATTCGGGTAGAAATCTAATGTTAAAAACATTACAAACTATTTCAGGTTAAATCAATTCATTTATACATGAATTCATCAGTCAATACATTTAAACATTCATTAGTTTGCTAATTTTTCTGCCAAGTTTTATTTCAAACCCTTCTGATTAGATCTTGACAAAACGATGGATTCTGGCTTCTTCAAAATCACATTATTTGTCACAGGGGAGTACTACAATTACACATCAGCACAAACTGACATATTTTTACTGATTGGCCCAGAGGGAGACTGCATCATTGGCCAGAAGATCTGTGGGGGTGGGGTACTGTTGCCTTTTTTTAACTGTTACGACCACTAAGTCACTCTGGATGAGAGCGTCACCTAAACGCCTCACATGTTCGAATAAATACTCCTCATCTCTCCTGCAACACAAACCCAAACTGACCAGCAGATCACTGGGGATTACGGGCGTGACATTTTTACACCCCCTCATGATCCTAATGTGCTTAATATTCATATTTCAGACAGAGGAGACAAATCCAGTTGATTTATTTGATCATCTCACTTGTATACACTTCACTTCCTTTTCCAGAAGGATTCAGGTTGCATGGAAGGAGGGAATAGCTCCAGGCCCCCCCCCCATCATACACCACACACACACACACACACCATATGCAAGAACATGTACTGTACATACTGTAAAAATTGCAAACTGAATGAAAGATGTAAAAAACATGGACAGAAAAGAAAAACAACACACATACACGTGTTACAGTGTTCAGTATGTCGGAAGCTATTCACGCAGGCAAACAGAAATATAACACAGAAATATGCATATGTAATCGGAATAAATATTCAGATGTTTTACTAAAGCAAACCATGTCAAAATGTTCTATTATAACCAAGTTCTGCATTCAAAATGAAATGCAAGTAAAAGTACAGAGATATTACCAGCAAAATCTACTTCAACAATAAAAAGAAGTAAAGGTTTGAGTTACTTCCATCACTGGAAGAATCTTAGATGCAACCGCACACATACACAGTAATATCAGCACTTTGCCAAAATGCACACACACAAACTGCACATTTTCCAGCTAACAAACCCATAAGGTAGCATTAAAGACAAAAATCAGGACACTGTGAAAACATACAATAATTCTCCACATGCACAATACCACACAGAACTGTAAAACCACACACACACATATCTCTCCAACAGCCTCTGTAAGAGACACCAACTCGCACAGATTCACTTTAAACACAAAAATACTCCTCACACACATCCAAACACACACAGTGCAGGCCTCCTGATGCTCGTCTTTCATCCGCAGCACTGCACAGCTGCTCACCTTATTGCCAGCAGTGCTCACTTCAACCCCCAACCTTGCCTCCAAGGTACACAGTGGATGTGTGTGGGCTTTGTTTGCCAGTGTGTGTATGTCTGTGCGCTTTTTACATGTATGCGTGTGATGTGTCTCTGTTCCGTGTGTGTGTATGTGTTTCTATGTGTTTAAGCGTGTGAGAAAGTAGGTTTGTGTATCAAAATGTGTTTGCATGTATGTGTATGGGTGTACAGTAGATGTCAGTGCTTGCATGTGTGTCCATGTCCGTGCGTGAAGTTCATACTTGTGTGTGTTTGTGTGCCAAACTTGTGCAGGGTCAGGCCTCAGAGGCCAAGCTCGCTGGCTGCTTTCCTGTGTTGACTGTGTGTGTGTTTTCATGTGTGTGTGAGCACGGCCTGCGCGACCCCACATGTACACATAGAAACAGGTAGCGGGGGAGACATGTATTATTCATACAAGGGATGGAGAGTGGGGGTGGAGGGGGTTTCAGAGGAGTGCAGCGGCTCCTGTTGAGTTGTTCAAGTGGGATTGGATGTGGGCAGGGTGGTCAATGTTGACTTCCATTTCCTGGCGGTGCAGCTTGGGGAAAACGGGAGGTACTGTACTTCAAGAGCACTCGCAGTGTGAGTTTGAAACTTTAAGTGCATCTTACAGTGAATCCTCCAGTGTGCTTGGATACTCAACTTATAGTGAGAAATGCAAATATAGTAAATGGATGTATAATACTATACAGTATATGTCAGTATACAATATCTATAGTACAATAAGCTTGTTGCCTAGCTAAACTATCTTTCCTGTGTTTCTATGGGACCCAAGCTGATAGCAGATGGCTGAAAAGCAGAAGGTTCATGGAAAAAAAACAAGGTCTAAGGCCTGAATTTTGAGAAACATCACCCATAATATTTTCACGGTTTAAGATACACTCATTTATCTGATGGTGTAATCACACCAAGATATCACAATTAATCTGACAATGATATATTGATCATTACAAATGCCAGGCTACATGTAGCACCTTTACTCTAGCAGTTAGACTCCATCCGTTTCTGCAAAAGCGGGCCAGAGAAGAACAAAACACACGCAGCAGCACCGCCCACACAGCTTGTAATGGATGCCTGGATCACACAACCACTTTCTTTTCGAACATGCCTGTATGGCCTAAGGGGGCGGAGAAGAAGTTAGGCACCTCTTAGCCTTACACCTGGCACAAGATACATAGAGGCAGCCAAAGTTCAATTCCCTCTGCGAATATGTGGTTGTGTGTGTGTCTCAAAGATTGTGTGTGTGTGTCTCGACGGGCAAAAATGCAATATGAGGTGCGAAGAGGCTGCAACAGACAGCACAGGAACAGACCTGCATAATGGAGCACAGATCCCCCGTTGGTTCCTTTTTAACACCTCACAGTAGTCTGAAAGGAGAGTGAGACAGTGAGAGATAGACAGAGAGGGCGACAGCCAGACAGAAAGAAAGAAAGAAAGAAACAACTTGTAATTGAGCAGACAGCAGAAGACTGGATGTAACAACAACTTGAGACTTCTGTGAACACTTTTCTGAAGTTGTGGTGCTGTTGTTTGGCCTGGCTTGGAGAAAGTTGTCTGGCGCAGAATCTGTGAAGAAGAGGCCTTTGATTTAAGGTCTGGAAATACCTTGTCTTTGGCTGTACAAACACATACTTTTCAGGCTTAAGGGAGGGGATCGTATCGATTCCAAGTCGGACATAACTATCAGAACTTCACACACCTACATGGGAGGGGGATTTCATGTGCTACCTTTGGTACCTTCAGAAGTTTTCGTCTCTCCTTCGCCCTCACCAGATGAGACAGGGGATCGTAACTACAAAGAAGGAATGGCGCTTTAAAAGGCAAGAATTTCAAGCTTGCTTTGGGCAAATGGGGGGCTTTGAAGCACTCACTTCTCTATTAAAAGGAGAGTCGGGTGGAGGGGGAGAGAAAAATCAATGCTGACACAAAAAAGTGTGCTATCTATTGCTGGAAATCCACTTGGATTTAAGATTCTAACTTGAAGCAAAGAAACAATGTGAATTTGTTGCAAGGAGAAGGGGACCTTTTAACAACTGCTGTGTAAAGAGTTCATTAGATGAGTAATCCAATAATTTTGCAGGATTAAAATGTGAAAAGCATATTACAAAATGAAACACAGCTAGCTATGCTGTCTTACAGTAATTCAATTCAATATTCAAAACTCTTAGGGCAACCTGGGACCTTCAGGTTTAAGATCATTATTTTATTGTATAACCTACTAAATTCAAAATTAAGTCTGTAAACACATTAACAAGTCAGTTAAAACTGTTACCAAACAATTACCAACAGGTAAACAATTTCTTCCAACAAGTGAAATGAACTGACACTGGTGAACTAAAACTTTCACTGTACTGTGAAAAGGGAACATCTTCAGGATATCTTTGCTTTGCCATGTTTTGCTGCATTTATATATAGATTTTGGAAGAGAGCATATGCAGAGCTTTTAGATTTTCACCAAATCATCAAATCATCAGCTGAGCCTCTGTGGTGTATCGGCTCCAATAAGATTGCTCCAAAAATGCGAACCACACCCACATGAGGCCCTCCAGCAGGGAATTACCAAACGCTAAAAGACATGAAACGATAGAAAATACTCCTCTATAATCTCTGCTACATAGATATTTAGTCTATTTATCTCTTTAGCAGGGGAAGTACTGGAAGTCTTGGGGTGCAACTGCATCTTTAGACACATTTTGGCCTAATTAAAGCATCTCAAATCGTTAGCCATATGGGGTTGTGCCAAGCCCAGAGTTACAGGATGATGGTAAATGGACAAGGATTTGTGACTCCAGTCTTCTCACATCAAAGCTTCAACTTAGGAGGAAGATGGGAAAAAAAACATCGCCCTGAACCCTTCCAGGTCTGGGAAAACTCTGTCGTGGGTGTAACGAACCTCCGAGACAGGGATCGACACAGAGGAAGAGAGAGATACAGAGAGATGCAGACAAAGAGAAAAAAGAAGAGATGGAGAGAAGGAGTTTGACATCACAGTATCACGGTGTCCTTTTCGTCGCTGCAAATTAACTAACAGGTGGTAGCTAGGAGGTTTGGAAGTATGGATCTGAGGAGGGGGGAGATTGGCCAAGAGGTAGAGCCCAGACTTCTGCATCTCCAGCCCTGTGATCTGACTCCAAGCTGGCAGCAACACTATCAACAACAGAGACTGCAGATGTTGCCGGGTTCCCCTTTTTCCTCCAACATGGCCCTCAGCTTTTTTAACCCCCCTCTCCCTCCCATATCTTGTATGTGTTTGTGTGTGTGCTGAGTAGGAGGTCCTGTGAGCAAATCCTGATCAAGGCCTCTGACTGTGACAAGCAATGTCAGGGCTCATTTCTAAGTAGTTGCTGCTCCTTTCTTGTTTGTGTGTGTGAGAAACGGAGAGAGAGAGTGTGTGTGTAGGTGCATTTGTGTGGGTGTGTGATTTCAAGTGTGTTGTTTTATGTGTTTGCATGTGGTTGTGTGCTTACTGGCATCTTTCTATACCCATTCTTTCTGTCTCTTTCTTGCTTTGTTTCAAAGAAACCATTGTTCCCTTCTTGTGCACAAGTGTGCATGTACCTTGTGTTTGTTTAGAAGGTGTGCACATCATGAATGCATCTCATCTCACTTGTTTCCTAGTTTTCTCTTTCTTTCTATCAATAACATTGTACCAATCAAGTTACATGGGAAGGTTGTGACATCCAACAGAGCAACGAGCAGTCAGGTGATCTCAGAGGTTTTTACTGTTCATTCATCTAAACCACTTAATTTGGAGGTAAAATAAAAAATGAGAACCCCTGGAATGTTTTTATTATTGCTTATGAAAACGTATAATTAAACACAACTATGATAAGCAGAAGGTGAACCAGTAAGTTGGTATGTAAGCTGTGATGGATGTTTACAACCGACACTTTTACTCTTCAACTTATTATTCCGAGTAAGTTTGGCTAACCTGTCTGATTGCTTATGTTTCTTTATATGTTAGTGCATTCACAGATCTCAGCAATTACCTTGGTGAGAACAAGGCAGAAGACAGAATAAAATAAATGGCCACTGTACAAATCAACTTATATCTCGAATTAGTAGTGAATCAGTGAATCAACATACCAGATTTTAGTCTCTAATTGTTTCTGTATTGTATAAGCAGTTACAAAATGCTTTTTAATATTCTATGAGTATTTGTGCGAGTCTGTAATGATATTGTGTTATCAAGCATCCATACACTATTCATACACCAGTTACTGATCCTTCATAGGGGGAGATATATCTATTGACATACATTAAAAATACATTAATAACGTCTGTCCTTATATGTGTTCACAGATAGATTATAATGAGTTGTAGATCAATTATTAAGTGTTTATACAGCTTGAGCAGGTTTAAATCAAGTGTTACAACGTCATGTCTAAGGAGCTACTGTCCTGTTCTGTTTGTGCAAGTGATATATATGTGTGCATGTGTGTGTGTGTGCACACATTACACAAACACTAACTTTAAAACATTGCCTTTAACAATTTTCTTTCTTAAAAATGTTATTTTCCTAAATGTTTTGCATGTCTTTCTTCTCTGTGCTTGCATGTGTGTAACAGTGTGTGTGTTCTCATGCACCACTTTGATTCCTCTACCCATTCCCCTCCCTCCCTCTTCTCTCTTTTCTCTCCTGTGTGTCTGCAAATGCTGAACAATTGGATGCACAGGTGGTCCGTCCACTTCTCCTCTTCCAAGTGTTAGATTTCATTACAAACAGTGTTGGAGGTGGGTCGAATGTGTGTGTGCAATGGTGTTGGTGGGGGAGTCCTCTCGACATCTGTGGGCTTATTTGAACGGGTGGATGAGACACGAGTCCCTGCCGAGTTCCTCCATGGAGCAGCAAGGCTTCGCCAAGAGACCGACCGAGAAAAGATTGTCGGTTTGAAGTCATTTTTAAAATTTTGGTTTTATTTTATTTTAGGGGAAGAAGAAGGTAGTGATGGATTGTGTGAGTTTGGAGAATCACCAGAAATATTTTAGTTTAGATTTTTTTTAAATAGGCGCAAGCAAAGTCCTAAAAAGTGTTCTCCCAACATCAACAGACAAATTAAGATCACCTTGTTGGCTACTTTTCCACGTAATATTATCAACTATGCCTCTTTAACAATTAATACCAAAACATTAAGTGTATGTTTAACCTTTTCTTTGTATTTTATTGTGTTATTCTATTAAATACCCATTCATTTCTCCTCCAAAGAAAAGCAAATCTTTAATGGTGATGTAGTCTAATCTCTCCTCCCTTCCCATCAAATCCAACTGCCTTCCAAATGTTTTCATTGGTTTACAGACATCCTTTTATTTAACAGAAAATGCACCAAACTGTGAAAGTAAGGTCCTCACCTTGTTACTTTTTGCCCATGAAGTCTCATTTGGGAAGATCTTCTTCACTTGCTTTACATTTGTCAAATAAAAAATGGCCTCACATTGTTTATGTACAATACCTGTTTTGTATTAACTCAGTTTTCTAATCGACTATTTCACAACTCTTTGGTATTGCTTCAAGGGATCTAACTGATTAATTTACAGTTTTCCTGTTACTTTCCCGTTACTGTGATTTACTATCCCACAATGTGCATTTCGAGACATAAGTCCTTTCCTCTTTCTCTTTGTTGAAAAGGTATGGGCTGCAGCCTGCTGCTCCTCTTTGGCTCCTGGCGAAATTGTTCTTGGCAGTCCTGCGAGGCTTCTCCCTGTTATGTGCCATTTGAAAGCATTATGAAATCTGCCATCTTGACTGCGCGAACCAAATAACAACAAGAGTGCATTGTGAGCCACCTGCTCCACACATTTAGGTGGCTTTAAATATGCAGGCGTAATGGCACCTAACCCCCCCCCCCCCCCCCCAGTCTGATGCAACACAACTTGGAAGGAAAGAGGGGGGTGATGGGGCGGTGAAGTATTTTAGAGCAAATAAGGGGCTTTGTAGCTTCACTTAAGGCTGATATTCATCTACCAGTGAGCCATTTGTCTTCCTTTCCCCCTCCTGTTAAAGAACAAACATGTGAATGAGAAACTCTTTGTCTGGCTCTTTGGCAGTGAGAGAGACATAGCCAGAATGGCTAAATGAAACACACAGAGAGAATAAGTTATGTGGAAAAAAATATTATATACGTGACTGATATTATCAGGCTGATGTTGGCCTTTAATAAATGAAAGGCCCAAATTAGAGTTGTCCATTTATACGATGGAGTTGAGAATCTGATTTTCTTTAACAATCAGAGGTGACAACCTGCAAAGACATGTGCCAAATGCTGCTTTATGATGCTAAGTTGGTGCCAACTTCAATCTCAAAGGAGTGGACTTCAAAAATCTATATCAGTCAAATCCTATTATTGATTGAGGGAGAACGTTAAGGGAAGTAGAGGTAGCCAAATAGACAGAGGGAGGGCAGAAATGTTATATTTGCTCAAAATCATTTATGCATGGATATAGTGGGGGGTAAACATACCTAAACTCGCATTAGCAATACAGAATTCACCACTTTTTAGGGCTCATGAAATGTAAAAACACACACATCTTACAAACAAAGAAATCAGGAGTCGAGCCAAAAAATAGCATAAATCTTAACAATAAAGTCTGCCCACTAACAGCTGCCCAAACCTGTAAAAAAACTGATATTATCACACAAACAACCACAGCGTGATTCACATCTCACAGAGACCTGCTTCAGTAGTCTACTTTTTATGAACAATGTGCATCTTCAATTCATGTATTTATTTATTTATTTATATCTGGGGAATCATAACAAAGTAACTCGCCTCGTCTGATGAAACATGAGTATAAGACCTCATAGGTGATGAGTCGGTTCTCATTTTTATTACTTGTTACAGATAATTTGATGAAACAAGAAACACTCAGTACTCAAAAAGAACTGTATAAATGGGGTCAGAATATAACAATTGCAGGCTAAATATGCAAGTTGCATGCCTACAAAGTATTAATGCAGAACAGATGCAAGGGAGACTTTTACCTGCTATGGTTGGTTGGTTTGTTGAATGTTTAAATTAAAAAACATTGAATTCCATTAACACAGAGTTAGTACATGTGTCAGAGTTGAGAATGCAAATACTTGGGAGCCTATTCAAAGTTTTCCAAAGGTATCCTGATTAAATGCTGAGTCCTGATGAGAGGTGATGTACAGTCAATTCAATCCCGCCCCCCCTCTTCCTACACAAATAGCACGGTACCTTATACAACTTGTACCTAAGGTTTTGCGTTGCTGTCTGGGTGTGTAAAAGATAGCCGAGCTGGTAAATTAATGAGAAAATAACTCCGGCTTTTGTGATTTCCCACCTCATGTTAAGGGAGGTGATATTTTTGTCAGTTGTTAATTACTGTCATATGGCTACAGCACCTTTTTCCCTGAAATGACAGAGAATGGAGGGAGGGTAAGGATGGGGATGGAGGGGGGACGAAAATTAACTCAACTCTGGGAGTGTGATCGTGTCATGTACCTGATATACAAGGGAACATGTCTTACCCTGCTTTGGATGAATCTCATTTATTTACGTTTTTTCATGCTTTGCAGTTTTTTAATTTCCGTGGTTACTGCGTAGCCAGATCACAGCTTCCAGTCACATGAGAGGGAGATGTGACTGAAGCTCAGTGATGTTGGAAATGCTTATACCCTACCAACCTTGTTGTACTGTACCTTAGTACTATACTAAGTACTATATTGGTACCTTCTGAAAGCCACAAAGTATGGCTCACGTGTATAATGATGAAATCAACTCAACAATTCAATTAGTGCCAACAGTCCCGGGATTACTAATGCTGCTATTATTGGTATATATTATGTCTATATTATATACCACTATTATTGGTATTACAAACCATTACTACTTTCTCAAATCATGTATTAATTATCTTCTTCTCCTGGTAGAAACATGCCACTTACAGTCGTTTTGCTGTTTTGACAGTACGTTAACTATAACTCTAGAGTGCTACTGATTCTTGTAAACTTTTCCTAAACGCATGCTGGAAATAAGGAGATACTTTCAAAATTCTGTTCCACCTGTCTGCTTGGCTCCCAGGGCCTGTACGTTGTTGGCCTGGTTGCTAATCCATCAATGGTACTACAGTAGCAGCAGGCCTGACACTGAAAGCTTTGCTTCACACATCAAAACTATATATGAGTAGTCTGCAGCCTTCACGAGATTGTATCATTGAAAAAGCTTCTGAAGTAGCGACTATATTATCATGGGAAACTGAACACTATACTAATTCATTCTTTAGGTGGCCAAGATTCATTTTTTAATTGTAAAATTGTAAAAGTCTAAATGTTACTATTGTAAGTGCTATTAATGTGACCAGTTGTTGTACTGCTCCTTCTCTGAACTGATTTCACTGATTATTACATCCTCTTGGGTTCATGGAAGTTAAAAATGGCTCATGGCTGACACCCACAGTGATCTAAGCCTATACTCTCCATCTCACTCTGGATACTACTCCACCTTGCCATTTTGCCCATTTTAATCTTATAATGGGTGTTAGGTGTAGGAGTATGTGGCACTCAATAGCCGGTGGATGTCCACTTCACACATATCGGCGGTGTAAAGGACAGAACGTCACTTGACGCCTGGCTGGGGATTGTCTCCATTTCCTGGTTGACCGCTTCGGTAGCTCCCACCAAGAAGGGAGGGGTCATTACTCCTCCCATAACAGGCCGCAGACCTCAAACCACGGCCTGCTAACGCTAACCTTTTCTCGCCCCTCCAAAATCAAATCAATAACACTTTGGCCAAGAACAGGGAAACACTGTGTTGGCATTAATCACCTGCCCTTCCATGCTTGACTCTGCAGTTTGTTCCTCGATGTCTGGCTCTTTGTTTGGGTTAGAGGTAATGGATGGATGACTGTGTGGGACTGACTGACTTGTTTCTGTGCTGAATAACTGGCTGCATTTCTATTTGGCTTGAGGAAGATAGTAATCAGACATGGTTGAATGAATATCTAGAGTGAGAGGTTAACTGTCAAGTCAAGTATCCCAAAATCACAAGTTTACAAGTTTGAGAGGGCTTTTCAATGTGTATCAACAAGAGAGAGTACTAGTTGACACATATGATACTACACAACCAATAAAATTAGAAGTGCCAGAAAAAAGATAACAACAGTATTTCACTTTACAACCAAGAACTGCAGAGCAAAACTACAATCAAAGAATTGCTGACTGTCTGAACCCTCTTGGACGATTCTGGAAAATCCCAGATTACGTTCAATGACAATGTATTTCATAACATCCAACAAATACATTTTATAGTTACAGATGTTTTTTTTAATTCTCGTAATTTACGTCATGGTATGTTTAAAGTTAGGGAAAGAACGGTTTGTAAAAAAAGCATGTTTTAGTTTCAGGTCTGTGGTACAAACGCAAACTCATGTCTCCTGCATGACAGCAACGCCACGACCTCCACACCCTTACTTTCTGCCTCGCTACAGAAAGGCCACACTACTTGGGAGTAGTTGGCACTGAAAGTTGGCACTGGATATAAATAGTGAGGTGTGGAATCATCCAATGGGGACCTAGTTCATGCGAATACTGGATAGTGTTAAGTTGATGTAAGGATTGGTTGACAGGCCAGCTGATGCAGGCTTTGCCTTCCCATGCTTGACTCCAGCATATTCTTCCACAATCAATAACACTTGCCAGTTTTTCATAGCTATATATGCGGTTGACTAGTTGCCAAGCTGGCTGACTCAACAACAACCTACAGTAAACTAGTGTTGCCAGCAGAAGCAGACAATAACTGATGCTGTGACAATGGGATGAAATCAGACTTTCAAGTATTCGCAAAAAGGGGCTTTCATCAGAGCTCCATCAGCGACACAGTGTTACTGGTAAAACAAAAGTTAGTTAAATATCTTTCGTAGCAGCAGAAAATGCCTTTAGGTGAGTCATGTTTGGCAGGAATTGGTTTCAAATCTCAGCAGCTGGAAAAACAAACATCCCTGGACAAAAACTCATGCTGATTTTCGTTGTCCCTTTAAAACTACTTTCCCTCGTGCCTACATGCACACCAATCGTTTTAATCATCTGAATAGTCATTTTGGGGTCAAAAGATTTCCCATTTCAGCTTCTTTTGAAAATCCACATCCTGATTTGATTCGAGTGAATTCACCCCACCGTTGGCTTGCTTCACACTTGTCAAGTGTTCCCTGTCCTTCCTGTGATTGCATTAGCAAAGCCTGATATCAGCCCTGCAGTCCCATCCACATAAATACTCCTCTCGAGGCTCTTGTGTAAGCACATACAGGTGCAGCCATAGAGGGCCTAGCTTGCGTTGGCAGGAAACAGGTGTCTGGCTATTGATAGCGTCTGATGAGGGTGGGGGAGGGGGGCAAAGAAATACAGGGTATGAAAATCAGGTGGGTTGTTGTGTAGTCCCCGGGTACAGCAACTACTAATTGTTACCAACGATTTTGAGTCTATTTTTGCAGCCTGATGCCAGATGGTTGCGGCTGATCGGGGAAATAAAGGGAAGGTAGTTGGTGTTTATAACAGGTTGTTGATTCCTGATGAAATGTGACCTTAGGGACCCTTTAACACCTGGCTAAAAGAGACGTGAAAATATTAACAGTATGCAAATGTGTGTAGGAACAGTAGGTGTACCTTTTTATGCTTTTTCGCACACTGTTTCAATGTGCAAATATCTGTTTGGTCCAAGTGTGACTACCAGGAAAGTTGCATCTTTCTGTTTACTTGTGGTTTAAACAGTATGTTAAAATGCCTTCTCATCCTGTGTTGAACTAAAATGATCAGAGCACAAAGCAATCCCTGCACATGAAGTACATGCAAGGTCCAATAGAAGCCCAAATAATTCTTCAAAAGGGGATGTGCAGAAGCGATGTGGTAGCAATGTGTGATCTTCATGTGACAACACTCGTCAGAGCAGAAATTGGTTCTAGGAAATGTCAGAGAAGGACATTTTGAAAGGTGAAATTTTCTTTTAGCAGTTGGTTGCTCTCTAATGATTAAATCAATCCTGCATTGGGGCGAAGGCCTACTGTACCAAAGGATAATTTACCAGTCTACCTGAGCTGAGTTTTTCTTCTGTCAAAAGACACAGTTTAGCACATTTTAACTTCAACCAGACCTAAGCTGGGGATGGAACCTGACACTGTCTTGCTTAATATGATGTGACAGTGATAAACACCAAGACACATTGAAACCTGCCTGCACAAAGAGACTTTATATCCAAATGACTCCAAATATTTGAACAATAAAAACAAAAGCACATGACTCAACATGTCATCAATTAAACATTAGGTCAACTCTCCCAAGAAGCCAGCATGCTTAGTAAAATATTGGATCATATCAACCCTGAACTTTCATATACCAAAAATATAGAACCACCCTGTCAAAGGATTATACAGGAATTTTGCAAAGGCCTGATGTTATTGCAACTAATCTCATTAGAATGTCCCATAAAATAAAATGCACATTTACTGACAGAGATTTACAAGGAAGACATTATAATCATTCACATCATCTTTCAAGACAGTTTCACACTCACTCCAGGAAACCAATTTTAATTGGACCTTTTCCTGACTGACTCCCAAACTAGAAGAATCTGACCAAACAGCAGGGTAACAGCAACGGAAGACAGCCCCCACTCAACAGGTTTTTCCCCATTTCAATAAAAGAAGCTCCTGGTTTGTTGTAATCAGCGTAATTCATTTAAATGTCTATCAGGAGCAAGAGCAGATTTGAAAACAAAACCATGAAAGTTAAATATGAAAAGTACAAAAATACCAATATAATACTAACAAGGAATACTTCTACTGCTAACATCACATTTAATACCATGCAGAGTGTAACTCTGAAGTGTAGCCTTATAGCATAACATTACTCCACACACAACACAACACAGCATCTCCAGTGGTGGGAAAGTGCCTCTGCACCCAGGAGAGAGGGAAAAAATAAACAGTCGACATGAAATCAATGCCTAAAACACCTTAATCTTCCAATTAAATCTCTTCAGTAGCTGCGGTGAGATGCTAACTGTGATAAGTGCAGGTTGGAGTGAGGTTAGGAGGAGGAGGGAGGAAGAGGAGAAGGAGGTGAAACCTACACAGGTACGTCTGTCACGGGTAATTACCTTCTTAGCGCCCTCTGCTCTCAAAGCTGCCAGTCGTCTGTCAGAGAGATCAGCTTACCTCTTGTCTGGGAGCTGGTGTGTGTGTGTGTGTGTGTGTGTGTGCACTGACTGAATGAGTGCATGTCTGAAAGAGATGAAACAAGCGTGTGTGTCTGGCAATAAGGAGATCATTTGTATAAGTGTGCAGGGAAAGTGGGTGTATGAGCGGTGAGTGTGCATATAGGTATGTTTATGGGATGGGTGTGTGTGCAAAGGAAAGCTGTTTGCATGTCTGTGTGTGTATGTCTGCCATACCCTAAATAAAGTGCATCTTTAATTGAAAAGTGTGTGTTGACTTTAAAGAAAGACTGCATGAGAGTGGGCAGGTAAGTGTGTGGGTGTGTGTGTGTGTGTGTGAGTGTGAGTGAGTGAGTGAGAGAGAGACTAAGAGTGCACATTTTGTGTGTTTATGAAAACTGTAAGACAGTGTGTACCTGGAGAGAGTGAGAAAGTGAGTAGGAGTGAAAAAATGTGTGTGCCTGGTTGCCACCCCCTCCTCCACACACACATGCGGATATACACACACCTTTCTCAACCCCACAAAGCGCCCATTGAGAAGTGAAAAGGTAGCAGGCCGATTGGAGGGACTGTTGTGCAAACAGGCGAACACAAAGGAGGCTGGTGTTTGTTAAGAGGCGGTGGGCAGGTAATAGAGCAGACATAATGGGAGCTAAGTACCTGTAATCCTTGGAGATATCACTCCAGACAAGAGGGGGACTCTGGGTAATTCCCTCCGGTTGGTGTAATTGGTCCCTCGCCAGGTTGGAGTGTGTGTGTTGTAGGGTGTTGTGTGGACGAAGTATCAGGTGTGAGAGGGCGTCAGCTGCACTGAGTGCCTCCTATTGATCCAGGAGAGGGACTGTGTGGGTGTGTTACTGTGTGTGTTTGTGTGCGTTCCTGACCCAAATTCAGTAGGAGACATCTGGCAGGGAAAAGGCCCCTACCTGATTCACCAGTAGAAGGGGTGGCAGGTGCATGAGGGGTGGATAGAAAGATGATGATGATGATGATGATGATGATGATGATGAAAACGATATGATACCCAGTGGTAAACTCATACACAACTCATGTCCTGCCAACAGAAGGTAAAAAACAATCAGTATCACTCCCCACATATTACATTGTTCAATTCTTCATTGAGTGATATATTACAGTTGCCTACTGATGACAATATTCAATATTTAATAATATCAATATTATTAATGCAATGTATGTAAAAAGTTGACAAAAGAACCAAATCTGTATGATTTGTCACAAGTCACATGTTCTACTGTTGCCTTTTGTTTGGCTGTTCTGCTGTGACACTGGGAGCATACAGTTCAGCCCTCAAATGTCCACTGGGCTACAACATGTATCAAACCAAGATCAAGATTATAGCCAAAATCTAATGGAGGTGTCACAGCCCAGCCCACGCTGTCTGACTGACAGGTGAACAGCGCAAAAACAACAAAAATGAAGTTGAAAAGGCAGTAATATCTCATGTAAAAAAGTCTACAATAAAGCAATGATGTCTTTATATCGCTTTGGATAACATTTGTCCCTGGGAGCAGCTGAAGCATGAATCAATGTCAATGAGAGTACATGATTAAATTAAGGATATGTGAAAAAATTTGTGTATGTGGTTACATTGCTTACACATGCATGCATTCCTTGCACATGTTCGTGTGTGTCCCATTTCTTCTGGATATCTGCTAATTGTGCATTTCATTTCTGCTCAAGTGACTCTTTTAAGGCAAAAACGGATACTGAGAGTTGGAAGTGCCGAGAGCGACGGCGAGGACGAGGAGAAGAAGAGATGGAGACAGAGAGGGAGAGGATGGGGGGGGGGAGAGAGATAAGAAACAGGAAAGACAGCTGCTCTTTTCCCTCTCATTTCATCCAGTTATTGGTTAACTCGGTGGAAAGAAAGTAAATGTTCAAGGGATTTCAGGTCGGCCCCTGCCTCTGCCAAGGTAGACGTGCACTCCACTTGAGGTCTAATTCAACTCTTGTGTAGTATTGATCGCAGCGGCTGCCACTAGGGAGCCCGCCGGTCTTTCCTTGGACCAAGGTAGACAACGGTGAGAGAAAAACGTGTTGTAAAATGCCTCCCTCCCTCATCCACTCCCCTGTTGATATCAAGCTGCTGCTTTTTTTCCTCTTCTTCTTCTACACACTTTTGAGTGCATTTGTTTTGCTTTTTTCCCCTTCAGATGAAACACCTTTAGAAAACAGCCGCAGGGACCGGCAGCGTTTCACCGCTCAGACACTGTAAACGGAACAAGAACAGGAGGACAGTTGTGTGTTTGTGTATGCAAGGTTGTCTGTGGGCAAGCATGTGTGGTGGTCATTGCATGGGCTTTTAACATGCATTTATGTAAGTATATAGGAAGAGCAAAGCGTTTGTTTGGTGTTTTCGGCTGTGTGTTTCTTAGTGTGTTGTCCATGCAGTTTGAGCTAAGAGCTGATTCAGCTGCACTTGGGCGGGGGGGATCGGATGGTGGGGAGGTAGATGGACGAATGCAGAGAGGTGATGGTGGGGTGGACCGGGAGTGGGATGTGAGTAGGGGGCTGGAGGGGCCTGAAAGAAGTGGTACCTGCGATGAGAAAAATATGGATTCCTGTCGGCAAGACAAATTGATCTCCAGTGTGTGGGAGGTGCACAGAGGCTTCTGAAAGGAAATGTGCTGAAAGGGAGGGCAGGAAAACAAGAAGAAGAAGTCAGGGCTGGACTTCAGCTTTTCTATGTGTGTGTATGTGGTGGCCTTTGAACAAAAACAATCTCACCAACCAGAAACTATTCAGAACTAGTACAAGAGATGTTAGTCAGATATTGCAGGTAAGAAGAAATGCAGGTGCACATTCAGCTCCTGATGACTGATGAGTAAGTCTCTTGGCATGATACACGTATTCATTTTTTGTGGTTTTGCTGCTCGGGAGTAAAGGAGTACTTCAGATGTTGTGTATTGCATGTCCATACAGTTCGGGAACTTGCAAGAGACAGATTAAATAAGAATGGTCAAAACTGATGCAGCTATGTCTAGCTATCCTGACTTGTAGTACCTGGTAAGGGTAAAGTTTTAAAAAAGACTAGATACTACATGTCCCATAATGCAGCTCTTTCATTATACTATCCCCACAACTCCTCAGCCCAAGTTTGTAATGCAGGTTATAACTTTTCATAAGTCAAGATAACCCTGGTTTAATCATTCAGGTTGCTTTCTTAGACTTGAAGAAGCTTCTCCAGAGTCACAGAAGTTATTATACAGCTGTTCTCAAGGGCTGAGCTGTTGTGTGTAAAATGTATGGAGTGGCAAAAAACTCAGAAAACACACACTTGCAACTGATTATTTGATACCTTAAAATGATGCCATTTAAAAAAAATGTATTATTTCATTAGGCTGTGTGTATGTCTATGCTCAGATTTTCTGCATGTGTGTTTATATGTGCACTTTCTTCTTACCTGCATGTGTTCTTAAGTGCATGCAAGGAAATGTGCATAATTTTTGTGTGTGTACGTACATGCTTCAGCCTATGTGCATGTACAGTACTCCACTGATATATGCATGCGTGTGTGTGTGTGTGTGTGTGTGTTGGTGTGTCTGTCATTGCTCCAGACACCTGTTGCTACCCCTGACACATAAATACACACGCACTGCCGTGTAAACAGGAAGGGGGGTTATGTGAGCAGAAATGCCAGCTCTCTCCTTTGGGAAACATGTTTCTGTTTCTGCCCCCCTGACATACAGTGTCCAAAACCCAGATGATGTTGTAATTATCTTTATCAGCATTTGCTGTGAAGCAGTAGTGATCTTACTTATATGCAGAGAATGAAATTGTTGATATCTGCTGCTATGACAGCATCTATGGAGGTCAAATAGGCACAATAAAGCAGAACACCAAACTTCACTAACAGCATGTCTAAATAAAAAGACATAACATTACTACATGTCTTGAATTAAAAAAAGATATTTGATGATCATGTAAATTTGTGCAGCACACAGGAACAGCAACTCCACTGTCCAAAAGCATCAGAAGTTTCATGAATAAACCATGTAAAGGTAAATGTCACAAACACAAATACAATCCCTCCAAGCATTAAACAGGTTATCACTTCATCTCAGAACCCATAAATCAAGCACAAATAATGTAGGAGACACATTTTAGGATTCACAGAAATGCAATAACACCATTGTTATTCGTAAACTATCCGACAACCTTGAATGTTTGCATCTGTTAAGTCGGCTGCTAAGGTTGCCTCCGAGCACCGGCTGGGTGACACCGTTATCGCAAGGCGCCGCAGACTGGCACCTGTCACGACGCATTCAAAGCCCTGTGAGTAACACTGACAGACAGGTCACTGCGCCGGACCTGAGGTAGCACCCGTGGGTCCGCTAGCCTCCCTGGGTGGGTGAGTGCAAGTGAGATAAAAGTAAAAATAAAACAATTGCAGCTTTTGTTCTTTCACATGCCAAAGAGGTCTCTCTTAACACACTGTTTTATGAGTCATAAAACCTATTGCCTAATTTCAAACCTATAATCTATTTTCACTACTCCTTCATTACATCTTGAAAAATTACCTTACTTTTTCAAAATGACATGCTGTCATTCAAAAAACATTTTTTTGCTTTAAAAATAAATAAATGGAACATTTTATAGTATGGAATCAACCTTTATTAATACATGTCCTAAATATGATCAAAGAAATGTCTTTATGATATTGTTAGAATCTGATATTGAGTGAAAAAGGCCAAATTTAATCTTCCTGAATTCTCACAAATGATTTAGTTTCAGGCCTTTCATACAAGTAAATTCCACAAAAGTTAACCCAGTTGGACTCAGTCCTGATTGGTCCCTTCATTGCTTCTTTACTGAAGACACTCTTTAATGTCCATTCAATCAGGCCAGTTTGCAGCATCAAAATTCAATGCCTTCACTCAGCAGGTTCCTTCATTTGAACCTGCTCAGCCAATCTGAGTCCAATGTGGAGTTGAAGTTATAAAAATATCATTATATTTCCAACTTAAGTAAATCACGTTTAAAACTTCATGAAGAACCTTAATCACATCTGAGGCAGATAAGATTTAAAAACTATCCTGTAGTATAATGTATAAACAAAAAAATGATTCTGAAATCTAGCAATGAATGAAATTATTTGTTAACAAGTGGAGGTTTTTCTTGCTGTTCTGTATGTCATCATTAAAGGAATTAGGGACTCTTTAAACTGCAGTCCAGGCTATTTATTTTATTTATTTATTTCTGGTTCGGACGTCGGGGTCGAAGCAGCAGAATAAGCACCTCCTTATTGAAACAGACAAGAGCAATGATCGATGCCAATCGCGTAATCAGGCTTTATTTGAAGGGGGTCGTTGATTCTCAGTCCATCAAGGTTAAGAGTGCGGCACTTGTCACGGCGTGATTTATTATTGCCAGGAGCAGGCGAACATCGTGGCATGCCAAAGGGAGGGTGGGTGAGTGGGGGTGGCATGGAGACAAAGTCCCGTCGTTTGTATTAATAAGTCCAGACGTTACGTGTGAGGCGCATTTTGGAAATTACCCTTGAAAAATTTGCATGCCACGATCAATCGTCATCAAATGATTCAAGGGGCGTGGCCTGCCTTTCTTTAAACGGTATTCATCATCACATGCACAGAGAGTAAACTAGTGGATTGTTATTCAAATGTCTTTAGTACTAAAAACTTATTTCACTCTCTGTTTTTGACCATTCAAGTGTGTGTGTGTGTGTGTGTGTGTGTGTATGCATTAATTGTAAGTAACTCTGATAGTTGATTTCCTTCCTTTTACATAAAAATGTAGGATAAGTCTCCCCTGTTTTTGTCAAGAAATTGATCATTTCTACAAATAAAATAATCCTAAATTTCTAATAATAAGAAATCCCTTAAAATTCAAATTAAGCTAAACATTAAGTACATTTAGTTTCCTGTGATCCAAGAACTGAAGCTAATTTTGCAGAAGCTTTATCATACTCACTATGAATGAAATTGATGTCTAAAAGGGCACAATGTAAATCTTTCAGTTTGGCTGCTGTTGGGAAAGAAACGCAGCTGTGAGTGATGCCTATTTACAACAGGAGTACGCTGGGACACTCCCGTCTGTCCGTGAGAACATAGTGGTATATGGGAGACGAATGGAGCGGAAACTGCATTTTTCATCCCGTTCCCCTCTGTTTGTGCTCCCCTTTCACACACTACACAACAGGGAACACATGTAATGCATCACATCGTGATTTCTGACAGCGAGGTGGAGGTAATAACTTCAGGACTCCCGCTCCCCTTCTTTTCTTCCGCCCTCCTCCCTCCCTTCATCTGCCAAACTCAGCGGCTGGACGCTCTTATGTCAGCCATCGATCTGGTGGCTGGAGACAACTCATTTCATCGCCGTGACACGCCATGATGGAGCGGCGCGCCCTGAACCCCTCGACTTATTCCCGGCCCTGTGCTCCAGCACGCCTCTGTCAGAAAGGCAGTGTGTCGGACGCTTGGAGAGTCTATTGATCTGCCACGGGTGGACAGCCAGAGAGGCACAGACGCCATTCTCTTCTGGCGGTTTCTTCATTTCTGTGGGCCTTGTCATACGTCCAAAGCTCTCTGTCGCTGTATTTCAGATCCTCATTGTGGATTTACTGTGTATTAAGCTTTCGATTTAGCTTAGAGTCTTGACAACACCTTATATTACTTTTTATCATTTGATGGTTGTCCATTTCAGTCCAACTTTAATCAAATATAACTTATGATTTCATCTAGTTTTAGTCAAATACATTTTTATGTTATTATGGTCATGCATATAAATCGTACTTTTTTTTAAATCATATTTTTGTGGCTCATCAAAAGATGTGTCAAAGTCTGACTTCATAATGGCGAACATTATAATCGACCATCGTTGTCAAACCTTGTATTAAGGAAATAACTATAACTTAACACTATTGGATGGGAAAGGTATTTTATTATGAGGAATTGAACCTGTGGAATAAAACACCTAACCCAGATAAAATGCCTTGCTCTACCCATGATTCCACCCTGGCAGTGTTAGCGCCCTGCCTCTGTCAGTTTGTTGTGTTTGGTGTTGCAGCCCCGAGGCTGTACAGATCATTCTGATTTCTGCACAAGTGTTGAACCTAACACCTGACCCCGAGGCTTTACGGGAAAGATCCAAACCCGACATGACACATGGCTACAAACGGGCGTAAACACTAACGCATACACCCCCCCCCTTTTAAAAAAACCATAGCTGCATATTTATGGTGTCAGACGGAGAACACGTGTAAGGTAAAATAAAGAAACAAGTTCTGATTTCTTTTTTTGTGCTCATTATGATGAATGTGTGCGAGTGTGAGGCAGCACGTGTGTGAATGCATGTAATTGTGTGTGTGTGAGTCTATGCATGTATGCTTGTGTGAATGCTAGGCTCAAGTCAAAGGCAGTAATGCAAATTGTCCTGTCACTTCATTTTATACAGAATGGGCAGATGTATGTATGCATGTATGTGTGTGTGTGTGTGTATAAGGTGAGAGATGACGGGAGGGGGAATCATGCCGAATCTCCTAACAACACACACACACACACCTCCTCGGGGCTAAGCTGAGCCTCAACCTGAACTTGGGAGTTCATTTTGTTTCTCTGTCTGGAGCAAGAAGAAATAGCCTAGGGATATTTCAAGCATTTTTTTTGTCTTCTTTACTGCCTGCCTGTTCACTTAATGTTTCAGTAAAACCTCTGGAATTACAGGCAGAAAGGTAATTCGCCAATGAGGAAGCTTTATTTTCCAGCGCTCCCAATTGTTCTGACAGCCAACCTTGCTCGTGAGATCTTTCCTTTGGCGTATGTTTCTTTTTGTTTTTTTGTGGAGAGTGTGTGTGTAACTACACGGGTGGAAGTGTGGAAGGGTGCTAATAAAATCAGACAAGGCAAAAGATGAAAATCATGAAAATAAGACCACACACACAAAAAAAAGGTTAGGAGAAGCTCAACTATCTCGAGCACTTCAGGCATCACCAAAAGCACATATGCACTGGATTTCCCAAAACGTTTTAGCAATCCACCTCTCAATAATAATAACAATATTAATACAGAGTTTACATTTGAGTGTTTTTCCTCACAAAAAAACAGACAACTCTGAGGTTGAAGAGAGCTGCAAATTTAAATCATTCCTTTTTTAAATAGAGGACCTACCCCTTAAAACCTCCATTACAGGTATTAAAAAAACGTTATCGTCTTCTTTGTGGCTTCCAGTGGTTGCTACGTGTAAGAGCACGGCCTCTGAGTATTAGCAGAGGTGGTTTAAGAGAAAAAGTTCATTAAATACCTCGGGGATTAGCTGCCAGAGTTGGCCTGGCGTCTCGGCTGGCAACGGTTAAACCTTTTGCACCTGCTTCACCCTGCGCTGACATCCCACTGCGGTTCATTTCTTTCTCTGTCTCTCTCTTCTCTTTTAACACACACACACACACACTATTCACCTGAGTGGTAATGAAATCAGCCAATTTAGCTTGAAACATAAAGTTGGGGGGCTTGGATGGATGGCATCGAAGCATGCACTCAAAAGTTCAAAGGAGAGAGAGAGAGAGAGCTGCACCCAAGCACGGTGGCGGCGTGAGGGGAGAAAGTTCCGGAGAGGTGGGCAAATCTGTAAGGCGCTGGAGCTGAGAGGGAGAGCTAGTCACCTCATCAGGTGTAGATTTTACAGCCCCCGTTGCCCTAATCCTGACAAGCCGTCTGCCATTAGGGAAACTGCACCTCCCTCCCCACCTCCAACCTCCTCCCTCCTCCAACCTCACTCTGGAGAGGGAATTTCTTCTTGCTGCTGAAGACGTTGTGCAGAGGATGAGGGCATGTGAGTGTATTTATTTGATTAACATGATGATGATGATGAGAGCGAAGAGGCCAAAGAGGACACTGTGTAGGGTAGATGATGAGGAGTTTCTCTCACCAGCACACACACACACACACACACACACACACACACACAGACTGTTTGTTTGTTTTCTAAGTAGGATCTAAATCAATATTCCAACTCCAGGAGCCTTCAAAGGCAACCAAAAGTAGCCAAGTGAAAATACTTGTTTGGGAAATGGCAATCGAAGCGCATGAGCATTGGACTTGGTTTGGTTCAAAACAAAAAAATATGATTATGGAAGTACAGACAAATACAAACAGACAAACAATGCACTGCAGCAATCCATATTTGGGATTAATTAATTGCTTAATGCCAATAATCTTGCCGTAATGTGATGCTAATTATGGGGTAATTATGTAAACGATGGTTAACTAAGATGATCAACGCTCAAATTAGCATTCAAATCATTTCGGCGAAGGGCCCACCTCTCATAATTGCATTAAAACATGTACACAACTTTGAAATGCGAGCAGAAGAACCTTTTTTTTTTGGTGCAGATGATGTGCAAATGCCCTCCTCCCCCCTACTTCCACACTACACACACCCTTTCCTTCACCTCTGTACTTTTTTTACAAGCAGAATCCACAGAAACATCTGTTAAGTAGGAGCAAATGTCAGCTAATTATTTCACCAAAGCATGTTTTTAATTGATCAACAGGGGAACAGCTGTAGAGTGGGTTCTCACGTCGCCGTGCTCGGTGAATGAAGATGGAGGCGGGGGAGGGAGAGGAGAGGGAGGATGGGGGGGTTTTCTGAGACAAGAGAGCACCGAACCCTCCACCCTCATCCTCCTGAGAAAAGGTTTGACCCACCGCTGTAATTACTTATTTCAGCTGAACCAAAGTGCCAACCTGTGAACGATGCCTTCACAGAGTCGGGGGAGGAGCACTCATGTTAAACCTTGATCAAACAGATATTAACAGGTTCGTATTAAATGACCAGACCTTTTTCTTCCTCTGGAAACATATTTGAATACGCTGTGAAGAAAGGTCTGCTGCTACTCGATTCAAATGGAGAATTTCTGTTATTGCAGACTACAGTTTTTTTCTGGTCTTCTCATAAAGCAAGGCACTAACAGTGCCGTGGTTAGGGGTTTGGTTCCCTGTTTAATATGAATATCCACATCTGTGCATAACTTCTAGATGTATGAGAGACTTTGATTAGTGTATGATCTCTCAGAATTTTCAAGAGGGAGAAAGGAGCGAGAAGTGAGGAGGGTGTTTCTAGCCATAGCATCTCTCTGTAGGAGGGATAGGGGTTGATAAGGATATTAATCAGTGCCTTACACAATGACTCAGCGATGACATGGCTGGATCCAGAGATTCTTTTCAAAGCTCACTTTCAAGACTCTATTTTGGGAACCAGTAGAATCTCACCTTTACTGGTTACCTATAAAGCTTCTTGCCAGATAAAAACTTGATCACACGGTACACAGCTGCTTAAGAAATTCAGGTCAAATTCGCAACTGAAAAGTTAAAAGAAACCCTGTTTATTCTTGAAATGCTCCAATTTGGGTGAAAACTGTGACATTTAAAGGTTGCATTCCCTGTGTAGCTCAACAGGTGAAGCAGGAGCCAAAAATAAATGAATAAACACCCTCTCAGCACCAGGAGGCACTTTGGATAAAGGTGTTGACCGTGTGACATATGTTTTGTTGCACAAAACACAAACCACAACTGCAGCAACCACTTCCAGGTAAGTCTGTCTCATCTGTGAAAATTGCCTGACAGGTTACGAACGTGTGATTTGTTGTGAGCTGAGCTGTTTTTCAGAGGGAAAACAGAGTGTTGTTTTGTTGCTCCTAATTCTGTCACATTCAGGTAGAGGATCAGGGAGAGGTGACGGCCCAGAGAGACACAAATCTGGGTTAACCTCTAGATGCTGTCCCTCGAGGGTGGTTGTGAACTGTGGAGCTCGGAAAAGGAGTCTGTTACGTACGTACCCACCCTTAATCTGCATGTGACTGTGATACTTCCCCATCACAAACAAACAGCAGGGAGATGCCTACACCACACAAGGACAAGGTGACATACAGATGCAATTCCCCTCTCTGTGTTTGAGGAGAGCCATTCTATGTGTGTGGCCAGGTGAAAGATAAGCCCAGACTCAATGTAAAAAAAAGGCTATGTAGCCTTGGCTTGCTTAGGTGATTCTAATCTACAGTCTGTGGCAACTTAACATCTGTTAGAAATATTGAGCTAAAAGCAGAATTACTTGATTTTTTGGCAACATGGGGGCATTAAAACAAGCCAGTAACCCTGACATACTATTACATTTTAATGCTCAAATGGTTAACTTGTTAGCAAACATTTGTCTGTTTACACATTCAGCAGACACAGAGCAACAATAGGTCATGCTTTTAAGTAGTATTCCAGTATTCACTCTCCCTTTAGCTATTCTCGCCACTAGTTGCTAACTTTCCCTGCTGTTTGGTGCAGGCTTCTGCAACTATCATTGTTGCTGTCTCCATCTTATCTGTCCTGTACAACATGACACGCCCACTGATGTCATCACGGTTCACACTTCCAGTCAAGGAATACCTGCAAATATTTGGTTCCAACTTCCAATTTGAACCAACTTTCTGGGTTTCAAACCAATTTATTTTTGGTAGAAATTCTCCAAACAGTTCAAAATCTGAATGAAACCCATTCCATTATGGTGGAAAAGGAGTAGAGTATCTCTCCGGTCAGCAGGGAGTAAGGATTGGCTTACAATTTCTTGTGGGTTCATCACTAGGGACCGTTTTCACATTGGACATAGTCTTTCGATCCACTGTTAATATGAAAATATTTATTAGTGCAGCTTTAAAATACACAGCTTCTGTGTACCTTCATGGACTTTGTAAGCATCTATTTATAATAACTTGTCTGCTGTGAACTTTTATCAAAGTGCACTAGCAGCTGTAAGACATAAACAATAAGGTAATCAACAAATGTTAAGTTTGCTTGTAGCTGTGACATCACTCGTTGTGATTGGCTGAACCTATCTTATTATGAACAGGAAGACAGGAATAAAAGAAAATCCATCTTGGAGCAAATACAATTGATGCTTTGTATGTGTATTGCTTTATTCAGTGATTGTTTTTATTTTTTTTATTAACAGAATGCAAATTAATTTTCACAAAAAGAGCACACAGGCAAGCAGAATATATTTTTTTAAACTGGGAAAAAAAAGAACCCTCTACAAGAGATAAATAAAATAATCAAAATATATTTTTCCTTTTCTTTTCCACTTTCTACATGCTCCACCGAACTCCCATGAGCATTTCCTAAGCTTCTGAGGTCAACTTCTTAACACACCTTCCCAGCCAGGGAGAAAAAGTAGAAAAGAAGAAAGACAAAGAGCGTGAGGAGGGGAAGAAAAGAGAAATCTTCCAACTGGCAGCAGTATGGACTAGGGGAAGCTCAGGCATGACTAAAAAGTACATTCACTGCTAGTCAGTGAATTTTGCTCCCTATTTGTCACTGCCACCTTGGAGAGCAGTAAGCATTAATAATACATGGGAGCTAGGGGAATCTATTAGAGGCTACCCTTGCGAAGAGGAATCGGACGGAGGCTGGGCGCTAGAGCTGTTAGAAGGGGAGAGTGCGAGGGTTGGGGAGGGAAGACAGAGAGATAGAGAGGAACAGAAAGCCTGGGTGCTCCAACCATGCCCCTTATTTATTGAAGAGATTTTAGGGGGGGCTGGTGGAGGTGTCAGGTGTGGCTCATGTGATGCATCATCAGAGGGAGAGAAAGAAGGAGAGGAAGAGAGAGTGCCGTGGTGAGAGGAACCTCAGGACATGGCTGTAATTGAGTTCATTGATCAAATAGAGAAGAAGGAGGGACCAGAACAAATACTGGACACACTGTTACCTAACCATGCGTTCAAGCAACTCAACAAACCCAAAGAAGTCTGCTCATGTTGCTCGACCTGGGAAGTGCAAGCTGATTTGAACCTCCACCACATTAACCAATCACAACAGCCTGGCACTTAAGGTCAATGCCTTGCTGAAGGGCTCCTCAAAAGGAGCTTGTTAGCTATCACTTCACTCTGCTACTTCACCACTGAGATTTCCTTTTGCATAAAACATCAATTTGTAGTGAATTAACACAACTGAAAGTATTATATTAAAAGGAATTATTTCTAGCAGGACACTACTGAAACGCTCAGAGTCGGGGGGGACTGGTTATTTTGAGCTAAAAACAGCTCAATTTAACAAGGGTGTTAACAAGCACATTTTTATGTTGATTCATTGATTGTGATGTCTCAAGGGGTAAAATCACAGTCATATCAGAATCAGCCAATATGGATTTTAACAAATCAATAGCAGAAATGAGTAGTAGTAGCAGAAGATTATCTTCTATAATGTCTATATTGTCATTTTTAATGTCTGAATTGTATTTGGACAGTATTGTTAAGACACAGACAAGGAGACCCTTGTTTCTATCTGTGCTGCCACACACTCTTACCCCCCTCCTCTATTTTGGCCAGGTCTAAGCACTTTGTGGAGGTGGGAGGGCGCAAAAAAGGAAAAAAGAAAAAAAAAGAGGGGGAAAATGGACCATTTGTTGCTTCAGATGTGCTGCTAATCCTTTGATCGAACCTCTTATGCTCTTCAAACTTGCGACTGGGGCCAAGCTACTAATGAAATTCTGAGGCCGGCAGATAGGCCTCGAGCCGGAGCGTGACAGAGTCCATCTGCTGTGCTAAAGTCCCCCTCTGCTCTCCAACACACTGCTTAGTGCAACTCTATGGGAACACTTTGAAGTGTTTTTGCAGTGTTTAAGCTGCTGCACTGAAGCCAAATCTACTCTGCTTCTACCTGAAAGTAGATGCCACATTAACCTTGATTATTTTAATAATAATAAGTCATTACCTAATACATTTAGGCATATTACAATAAAAATAAGAGCATTACAGTAATATTGCCAGCCTGTCCAACAGTCTGCACTCGTTTTTCATCGTGAGCCACCTGTTCAGTTTTAGAGGGAAACCTGCTGGACTGCTTTATGGCACAAAACAGGAGGAGGGCGCTGTTCTTCCAGAGCAAACGGAGATAAAGATTTTAGAGCTTCTGGTGACAGCAGACGGAGGAAGGAGTGAAAGACTTCCAACATGGCTGCTCGGTACAGGAAAATAATTTAAAGGACAAAAAGAAACAGGGCTTATGGGAAATGTGTTAGTGATACTTCATCTGAATGATCTCTGTTATCAGTAACACTCACTTTCTGTGCACTTGAAAGGTGGCTTCAATGCAGGGCTAGATTCACAGTAGATACATTAGATTATATCAATAGAAACTTTATACCCTAACTGAAATTATTGTGTGTTTTGAGATGTGTTTAAATCAGTATTTGTAAATTCTACCTAATGTGCATGTGTTGTTTAATGCTAAAATGATCAATTAATCAGCAGAATATATTCTACATATTCTCTGCATCTAGCTTTTCAAATCTGTTTTGCTGGTTTTCTTGGTCTTGTGTGAAAGCAAATTGAATAGCTTTAGATTTTGGAGTGGATTAATTGATAAAAATAATTGTTAGTTGCATCTCTACTTGTGTTCACTAATGGTACCTCTGAACAGGGCTGCTTATTATTTAGTCCTGCTACAGAACAATACCCGAGTTTAGGTATAGAAACAAACAAACAAACATATTTTTTAATAACTTACAACGAGGAATAATGAGGTTTATGTCTTTTTATTTAAGAAAAGAAGCCAAACTTGCATATAAAATAGAAAATACATAAACACAAGCAGCCTTACAAGAACTATAGAGGCTGGAACTTGCAAAACTATGATTTATATCAAAAACCATCTGGGGTCTAAATCTGAGCAAGCATTTGATGCCAGCTTTCGGTGTACTTTCTGTTTTTGATACTAGGACTTAAAAAGATTGAGGTTGGATATCACATCCTACCTGTGATGTGTTGGCAGCTTGTTGAGCAAACCTGAAGAACCTGAATGTAGCGAAGTCGTTGGCTCAAAGAAAAACTCTCTTATCTCACACCAAAAATGAAGAATAACAGAGATCACAACTCCTATGGCCTATGAACCCTGTTCTAAAGAGCAAGTCCCTGAATATGTTTTAGCTTCTTTTTTTCAGAGGTGCTGTCCCTTCATAAGTTTGTTTTGTGCAATATCAAAACCCATCAAGACCTGGACATAACCAATATTTGTATTTTTCATACATTTCCACACTTGACAGACCTGTGTAGGAACCCTGATCTGACTGCTAGCTTGTGTTTGAAAACATGCCTGGTTGCACTGACCCAATCCATACTACACAAACACACACACACACACACACACACACCCCTCTCTACAGCGCCTGAAAGGATGAAACACACACACACATACACACACACACAATGCCTTACATGCAAGGATGTGTGTCGATGCGTAAGCTAACATACAAAGAAAAGAATGCTGGGTAGGCTCAGGAACGAACACACACACACACACACACACTTAACCATACAGTTTCTTATGCCTGTAGGAAAAAGACAAGAAATATCAAACCACCTGCTGTGAACTACACATTCATTCTGTTTGTATTTTTTTCAGTTTGCTGAACTTGCTCTATTGATGTGCTGTTTGTCTACTTTTTCACTTTTCAAACTTACTTCAAAAGCCACGCTCTGTCTGCTCTCTCTCTGTTTGGTTTCCATTAATAAAGTGGTTCTCAACATGAGGATCCAAACAGGAATGAAGGGCCACGGGTCGACTTTGGGTAGTTTGAGGGTCACAGCAGGATTTTTGTAACGTTAAACAAATATATGAATTATGTATACATTTGTAATGCTTTTATTTGTGGTGATTAAACCAATTTATGCTTGTATAGCAATCGATGTCCACTAGCTAAGCTGTATAGAAGCTGCTTTTAAATAAATGAATAAAAAATAAGGGTAAAAGGTCACGAGTTTGCACCTGGGTTAGTTGTGCCATCTTGCACAGTGTGCTACAATATTATTTTGTTTAATTCAACACTTAAAACAGTACAACACAAAACAGGCATTCACATATCGTAACCGATCTTTGTTAAGGCTAAGGGGTGTTTCAAATATACATATGTGGGGTATGCAATGTTGTATGTTGTTATTGGTGGTGATCAAGAAATTAAAGCATATTTTACTGTTCCATCCCTAGAAAGTCAGAGTTTATTTAACGAGTTTATCCTTGGACTACTATAACATTGTCAGACTTATGATGGACAGTTAAAATAAAATTGATGCAGCAGAACCACATATATCCTATTTTTTATTCTATGCATTTTTCTTCCTTGTCTAAACCTGGCAACTACATTACCCACAATAGCCACGGTTGGAGATTCAAGTGTGTTATGCTAATAGTGGCTAATGTAGCCTAGAGTTCCTGGGCAGAGATGAGGAGCAGACTGCACAAGTCTTTCTAACTCCACACCCGCAGCCTTTTTTAATTTTAAAACTTCAGCTTCAACCGACGTCATCACTGACATCAGATTTTGCACAGCTCCCTCTGGAGTCAGTAAAGACTTTATACAAATGTTTTCACATTGTAGTAATACTCCCCAAAACCTGTAAATTGGCTCTGATTTGTCAAATCGGCAGAGTTCCCTATTAAGAAACACTTATTTGACTTTTTCAAGAGTCCTGACCTCAAACTTCTCAGTGGCTGGCCTCTTGGTTAATTTGTCCACAAAAGGTATGGTCTTTGATTTACATAGCATAATGTGACCTCTCCTCACCTGCCACGTGGATAAGAGCATTAAAATGTGTGTGTGTGTGTGTGTGTGTGTGTGTGTGTGTGTGTGTATGTGTCAGTCAAGAAAGATACTGGATTCCATTGCTCTCATTATAGGAAAAGAAGTAAACTTTGGAGTTTGTAAGTTTTGAGCTGAAAACTTCCATTTTCCTCTAACATACAATCAGTTTTTTAGCGTGGAATAACGCAGTATTACTTCATTGGAGCACCAAAACAATCATTTTCCTGCAGACAGTTCTGACAAAAAGAAGCCATCAATGACTGCACATTATGTGGGCACAATCACATCAACTGGCCTGAAGATGATACAGTATGTGTTAGTCTCGCAGAAGTGTGTATGCATGTGTCTGTTAAACGCTATGGAGCCCTGAGGCTCACACTAAATCTGGTCTCTCGCTGTTGGAAATCACAACAGCCGTGTCGCAGCTTGGCGGCTTCAGAAATCATCTTAGTGACCTGCGAGTGGTGTGTGTGTCTGTGTGTGTGCTAAATAACAGCACCACTGTTTAGGAAGGCTGTTAGATTATTTGAAAACCATCAGGTCATAAAGATGCTGGTTCAGAATATGAACACTAATGTGCTGCTTCAACTATAAAAAAAGAATAGAGAAAGAACACATCAATACTTATCTGAAGTGTACAAACTGCACTAGATTAATTGCTCGTTTTGCATGTGTTACTTTTGATTGCCAATGTAGAAGTTATCCCACATGTTTTTGTTTATAACTTCACTATATATTCTTGTATTAAAAGTCTGGCTGGTGCTGCTTAAAGTATGCAGGGAAAATGAATGAAACAATAAGGGAGGGTGAGCCCCCCTCCCCTCACCTCCCCCCATATCTCTCTGTGCTGCTGCTGAAGGAGGCGGCAGTGGCCTGAGCCAAGAAGGAGTTCACCTAGGGCTGGGATTTAATGACGGGGGGTAACTGTCTGCAGTCGGATGGTTATGGGGGTTTAGGGAAGTAACGGTAGGGCTGTTTTGGGGCTGGTGTGATTTGTTTTTGTGTGTGTCTGTGTGGAAGGGGGGTGGTGGTGGTGGTGGGGCTTGTCTGGCTCAAACCACCTGGACTGGCCTATGTTTACGCCCCCTTTCACTTACTCAGTAGGTGTATAAACTGGTGAATATATGCTACAATGTGTGCAAGTGAGAATCGGCTACATGCACAAGAATATGTAAACCCAGTGAGGAGTGCCGGTGCATGTGAGAGCATCGGGATACTGTTGAGTGTCTCTGACAAAGAAAATACGATTTTAATCTCTAACTTTTCCTAGAAACATATTACTGGAGTGAATCACATTAGAAATACAAACCTCACATATAATCTCCTATTGTATTGTTTCAACACAACATTTATTGTATTAAACATACAAATAAAGATTTCTCTTCTTGTATTTATTCTGGAACCAGACTGCACTATTGATATGTTCTCAAGTTGGACAAACAGGTGTGGGGGAAATATATAAAGTAAAGTGTGAACTGACTTCTGAAAAAGCAGTGCCAGTGAAAACGGGTGGCAGTGTGTTCTATGGATAATCCAGAGTAAAGGGGATACTGTTTTGGGAAAGATATGTTACTGTAGATTATTTTTAAATCTCATAAACAAAATAGATTCACCTCAGTTGTAGTCTATCTCAAAATCTGGACCAAAAGAAATGCTGTCTCTGCCTAGCTAGATACCACTAGGGGGTAAGAGAGAAAATATAGTATGTTTTTTCTAATTTCAGTGAACCAACCCTTAAGGCAATAGCGAATCTTAAGGGGTAAATAAAAGCTTAAAATATAATCCACCTATATTCATACTGATGGCTGTTTAAGTGATGATTACTGCCTGGATTCACCCACCTTCTGATTCCCCACTGCATCACTGATTCCCACAGATTTGGATCTGCTGAGGAAAAGGTGGGAGAGATCTTTTTTTGACAAACAAAAAAGCGGATAAATTGAACTGAAGTGGGATTTTAGAAGGTAATTGTCTGAAAACGTAAAAGTGTGGCTTTTTATCCCCTTAATCCTGTTAGATTTGGATGAAGATAGCAAGCGACGCTCTAATCTGTTCTAAGGTGTGGAAGAAGGGATAATGGAGATTGAAGGAGATATGAGTGTGGTACAGTTAAGGAACAGAGCACTATGCTTCTCTCTAGTGAAGGCTTCAATGAATGGTGCTAAAACATTAA
Source organism: Nannoperca obscura (assembly GCA_036024295.1). Classification (NCBI taxonomy): domain Eukaryota; kingdom Metazoa; phylum Chordata; class Actinopteri; order Centrarchiformes; family Percichthyidae; genus Nannoperca; species Nannoperca obscura. Next base: position 50,890 of record JAVQJL010103303.1, read on the forward strand.
AAGCTGCCAAGAAAAATAAGAGAAAAAGAGACATACCAACAATGTGTGCTAGTGACACTAAAAGTAAAAAATATAAAGACAAATGAGTTTATAAAGATGTCAAAACAGCAGTAAAAACATTATGGAGATAACTTAACAACAATAAAACATGCCCATGAGACAACCTGGTGGAAAATTAGACAATAAGAGCATAAGAATGACAAGAGAATACGTTATCTTTATGTTGCTGTCATACTCTTTTTTTATCTCAAAACTGCAAGGCAGAGTGAGATCAGACATTTTTCTACACTATAAAACTTCATTTCTCTTCATTCATGCCAGTTCATGAGGAAGTAATTGCCTTTTATTATGTCAGGGCCGCGGACATTTTTGACACTGTTACTATTGCTCGTCAACCCGCAGGACGACTCCTTGCATCACTGTTTACCACTTTGACAAGTTACATTATTCTTCCAACACAATACTGTCACGTCTCCCGACAATTCCATGGCGCTCAAACCAAATCTGGGAGACGCCCCAGTGTTTTTCATCTTGCCAACAAAACACATCACTTTCTTTGGAGAGACTGCTGAGGCTCAATGAAGTGTTGGCTGGGCAAAAGTTGACGCGTGCAACCACACAAACAAACTCACCAATTTCAAATGGATTTTCTTACTTTCATTATTTATTTAATTCCAGTGTGACTGAACAAAATGTATGATATTTAAAAGAGAAGGATGTTCATCATACTGATACCATTGCTAGTGATAAACACAGTGGTATTAGAGGCCATATTGTATCTTGTAAATATCTTGCCTTGAATGATAAGGTCCATTTGACTAAAAGATGTCACAGCTATTTATGTGTGGTAAATGTCATGATTTTAAATAATGTAGTACATACTGTAACAGTGATAATTAGTCACCTCTGCTTTAAAACTGGGTTTATTTATTTGCCTAAAACCATTTAATCTAAAGAGCCTGATTCGACTGCCAATCTCACAGGCGAATCGTCGCAGTGGAAGGAAAATGTGGGTATCAAACAAAGGATAATTTCATTCAGAATTATAACATGTTGACAACTGGTTTAGCAGCCCAGGACACTCACCAATGAATTGCATGTGTTCTGAATCATCTCACATGATGCTAATCAATGAGATACACACACACACACCCACACACAATGGAGAGACGAGTAGACAACAGTCAGAGAAGAAAATAATGTCTTAAAAGAGAAAAGTAGACAGCTAAAACAGAGCTTTTCGGGGGGGGACGCCCCTAATAATTAGTAGTTACAGATGGACAATAAACCAAATGTCTCACATAAATGACCAACTTTCTGAAAGCCTTACTCACCTAAATCTAATCATATCAGTGCTGTAGTAACAGTGCATGTAGTAAATAGGTAACATAGCAGCAGCAGTTGCATCAGTATTCCACCTATCACTGTACTGTATATTATTGTAAAATCTTACTGTACATGCATATCCGTCACAGTGCCAGTGAATTAAGTGTAGCCTCCTCAAACAAGAGTTTATCATGGTGAGTGTAAACACGGCAGCACAGGGAGGAAGGTGTAATGGAGAGGATGTTGTGGATGTAAGATGCAGGTTGCAGATAAAAGCCATAATCACAACAAATGACCCCTTATTATTACAGATGTGGAGGATAACATGTTAAACGTGGGAGAGAGCCTGAGGGGGAAAGGGGCTCCACGGCGGTTTATTTTCCTCAGCAACAGGAAAAAGAAAAAAGAAAATACCAGCTTATATGTGAGATTGCACCCACGCCATTCCCAGGTGACCCCAGACTGACCACAGTTATGGTGCTCTTTGAAGTTTTATTAGTATTGTTCATCTGCCACCTTTGTTCCTTTTCTTTAAAACTGAAAGAAAAAATATTGACATACAGAACTTTAAAGTGGCACATTACAAAATGGATGGAATTTGTAATGTGAAAGGTGTCAATCGTGTCGCAGAGTGCAAAAACAGATTTAGCACAGCTTTAAACAGTGAAAGGTTTGCTCTTTTTGAGAGTGTTTAGTTTAAGTTTTAAACAAAAAAAAGGACACTTCTTCCTTATTTTGCATCTCCATCTTTGTTGCTCAGCGCTCATTGCTGTGCCGTTTTTGCAAAATATGGAACGTACTGTAAATCCAAGCAGAATGTTAATTATGTATGCGGTATGTACTCATGGTGGTGTGTATGCTTCCTGTGTACTTAAGGAGGTATCAGCTGGAGGTTCAACACTGGAGGTGGGGGTCACGCAAGAGGACACTGCCAGTCCAGGTTTTAGATGGATATGGTTTCAACTGAGCAGAGGCTTTGTAGCGTGGGATATGAAGCCTGACTCTAAAGCCGTAGGAAAATAAACCCAAACAGGGAGGAAATGTTGGCTTATCTGAGCTCAGGAACACAGCGAAGGGAATTTTTTTTTTTTTTTTTGTTTTTTTACATGTGCAATCCTCTCCCGCCCTCCTACACTTCTATCCAACTCCCAGAGGCACTTTCAGCAGCACGTTATTATGCATTCTTTTTAAGCCATAAAAATATCTAATACGCCTCTCCTGTATTTAAGTGAAGCTTACCTTATTACATTATTGGGTCACATGTTTGCTGCCCTACAAAAGCCAAAGAGTGTGAGCTGTGTGGGCAGTGAAACTAAGCTGATCTCCTGCTCCAACAGGATGTAGTGGTGGTCCAGGAAAGGATTATTTATCATTTAGCTGTATTTATGAGCATAATTTGTTTCTGCAGCAAAGTCTAAACTGTACTGCTGACCTTTGATCTTACTTCTGTTTGTCTTTTCTCTCCTCGTACGAGAAATGAGCAGACCTCACTGTTCAGACCGCTGTTTAGAACATGGCCAAACGGGCAATTGCCCCTGGAGGCCCCAGAAGTCCAAGGGCCTTGAAAGCTCTGAGGTTTCTGTATGTCAACTGGTTTGTGCAAATTTAATTGAGTTTGTTTGTGAATATGCACCATTATAGCATGATACCAGCTGGCATGACAAGAGCCTTAAAGCAGGTCTTCTTTCATTAGCTAACCTTGAAACTGCATTTTCAACATTGTCCCAAAATTAAATTTGAATTATTTCATTATTTCTGGTATGTGTTACATATTACTGAATTGATTTGATTAATCAAATTATCACACTGCAAGGTAGTATTCCAGTTACTGCAGAGTGGGAGGAGGTCCAGCAGCACAGTGTTACCCCAGGGGCCGCTAGCAAGCTAATCCCCAACATGTTTGAGGGTTATAGTGTATCTTTACCTAAAGCTTCAGGGACACAGGAACAGGTTTGAGACCCTCACTGGTTGCTTTTGGATTATTGCTATTTAATCTCTAACCAATTCTGGTTTGAAAAACCAGTAACTTGTTTTTCGCTTTCAATAATGCATTAAATGAAATTTGTCTGTTTTGACCTTAAGTTTTAAAAATATATGACTTCACACCACAGTGCTCTCCAGTACAACACACATATTCTTCTGGGCGGTCACTGAGCAGTTCCAACTTAAATCTTAGGGCATATGAACCGTATTGTGGGGGGGCATTAGTCATTCACTTTTTGAAGTAAGTTTTCCTTACTGGCAGAATCCAAGGACAGCTCCCAGGTGTGAATTTGGAGCACTGTTTTTTCACACTCAGCAAAACCTTTAATTAAAGTTTAAAAAATGGATTTGCAGGAAGATCAACTCCAATTTACCCCAATAATGTACGGACAAAATGGCATTTCTCTAAACCATGGTATATTCTATTTTCCAACAAGCACTTCATACCAGTTGCCACCTGAGTGAAACACCAATTCCCCTCCAAATCGTTGGGAATCGCCTCTGTCCACAGCTGCCAGGCTTTTCTCACAGCTGTGGAGCGTGCCACATCCATCTATTCTGGGAAGTCGATTCCTCTGCGGCTCGGTCTTGTCAGCCAGAGCAAACAGGGTTTTGATAAATGGAATTCAAGGTGTGCAGTCACCTGGAGCCACTGTTCAAAGTCTCAGTGTGTTTTTACAGCTGCGAAGGTGCCTTTGCTGGAGTTCTTTCCCCATCTCTGTTAAATTTCTGCCTGATCCCTTTGCCCACTGACTTCAAAATACACCTTCAGAAACTCTGCTCACTCAATCCTGGACTATCTCACAAGGCTGGGGCCGAGGTCGAAACCGCAGGCATGCATTTACAAAGATTAAAGACAGAAATTGACAAAAACTAACAAACGTAATGTGTCCTGAAATACTTTGCCTAGGTGGGCCAATCATCTCAAATTGGTCTCCTGTTTGGTTTATATGTAGCTCTGCATGTGTACTGGTGTGTCTTTTTGGATGTGCAGACCCCCAATTGTAGAATATTATAAATGCTGGAATCCTCTCACAGGATACTCTTCTCAGTTCCTAGCATAGTTCAAGCACAGAGTTTAGAGATTAACAAACTAGATCACAAGATCATTTATCTTTTTTAATTTTTTTTATGGCAGCATGAAGTCATGTCACAGTTGCAGAAAGCTGCACTCACCTGCCAAATGTTACACCTGCTTCCACAGTGTACCACAACCTGCATATTCAAAAGCTGTCAGCCACTCTGACAACAGGTCTCTGGTAACTGCATGATTGCAATACTCTGAGCCAGAGCAGCTCCGTGATTAAAAAAGAGCACTTGACCATCGAGGAGCACAATAGGGGCCTGACCTTCCCGAGTCTACGAGTGGGCCGCCGACCCCCAAGAGCTCCTCGCAGCGACTACAGATCTCATATCAAGACATCGTGATTAAGTGCAGGCAGAAGCCTCAACAGCCTCTGCACATCCTCAAGAATTCAATGACCTGCAAGATACTGAGGAGAATCTGATTATAATAACACACTATTTGCCTCCCCTTTCAGATTTGCATAGATGTAATTTCTTATTTTATGTGACACCCTTCTTTTAAGGAAGTTTCAAATAGTTTTACTGCTCCTCCACTTCAAAGACATGTCAGAGGTTGAGGTCAGCTACTGAGTAATGTTGCTGGCGTGCCTTGCTTACAACATAATTCTAGTTTGCTACAACTTTGGCATCTTTTTTGTAGTTTTGGCCATTTCTTTTGGTTGTGATAACATTGTACTCCATAAAGTAATAACCTGGGTATACGACTTCGGAGTCCAACAGGTAACACACAGTTTAGCAGATTATTCAAACCCCTTTATTTGGAAGTAAACCTTGGTAATAATCCCTCTCTGAAATTGATCATTTCATTAGAGTTCTAAATACATTTGGCTAACCCAGGAGTTTATTTACAACCTGTCTCATCATCTGGCTGTTTGTGCTTCTTGCCGACTCAGTACAACGTTATTATCACCGATAGGATTGATGTCCAAAACTGGAACAAAAAAAAGTCCCAGGTTGCATGAAGCTGGAATTTATAAGGGGGCAGAGGGGATAATTCTTCACGTCATACCTTTTGCATCGTTGCCTTGAATAACTTTCACCTCCCTCCCATCGACTCCCATCTGTAGTCAAGTGAGGTCTGCAGTGAGTTATGTCAGATGGAGCGATTACCAGAGAGGGGGCCAGGAGGATAATGAGTAACAGATGTAGGTCGCTTGCTCTTTTTCTCACACATCCACTTTCTTTCTCTTTCATTTCATCTTAGTTTTTCTCTTTTTGTTTCTCTCTCTTGCTCTCTTATCTCTCCATACATTGTGTACCTTTTCTCTTTTGTTCTGCCTTTCTCCCGACACTTCCACTCTCTATTCCTCACTTTCGCTCTTCATCTCCCTCTGGCCACCCACAGCTGTCCAATACAAGGTGCTGGCAAACGCTCCCTGGAGCGGAGGTGCACTTGTTCTTTGCCGCTGCTAAATAGCGTGCATCAATCAGGCAGGTGTCTTTCCACCAACGACGGGAGGCCTCTTAACGCATTGCACATGCAGCCAGAGACAATCTATCAGCAGACAGGCAATGTTAATGTGGGACTGGAGCCAGGTTTTATGCACCGGCAGTCCACTCTGTCATTGTAATATCAGTGGAAAGATACACGTTTACCACTGAGACTGCGTTCGCACCATGCATGCCAGAAGTGCTTTATGCTTCGGTTCTCTGTGTTTGGTGAGAACAAGAACAGGATGATTCCGAGATGCCTGAAAATGTAGAGCAGTCTGACTGTAGTGCGGTTTGTTAGGAGTGAAAACAATCTAAAACAAGTGTGAGGATGCACACATACTGAACTGTTTCTTCATGTGCTCTCACTAGGTTGAACACATTAGAACATAAATCAGACTTTGCTAATAGATGTCAGGATACCACACCTCTGGCTATTAAACAAACTACAAGTGACTATGTGACTTTAGTTACCAATTTCTTTTGGGTGAGTGAACATTTACTACATTACATTACAGTCTGGTACAGTTTGGAAGCAACCTATTAAATAATGACACAGTCCACCAAAAAACACACCTAGTTTGAAACAAACTATATGAAAAGTCATCTCACTGGCTCGGGCAAGTTTACAAAAACACATTAAGCTGTTGTCTTCACTAGCAGGGCACAAAACTCACCTTTCCAAACAGAGTTTGCCAACCCCCTTCTGCTATTTTTCAAGCCAACTAGATTCAGAGTGAGCCATCCGAATGATGGTTAGTGTTCTGCCAAAGCAGCTGGAAAGGCTGGCAAACCTGCCAGCTGCAGCCAAAATGTATAAGCATTTGAGTAATTTCCAAACTAGAGTCAGGTCATCCAACAGCATCAAATTTGATACTAACCTAAGTCAATCCAGGGAAGACAAAATAACTGGTGGAGATACCTAATAATCGTGGAGCTAACACTATTACATTTAACGTTAAAGTCTCTCCATTATTATTCTGTTGATTGAAAATGCAGGAAATCAGTTTACATTATTATAACCTTTGTACATTTACTGGTTATGTTGCTGAGTGACAGACTATCAATCAGAACAGAGCACTTTGCTTGGTTACTGTATGATGTCAGGACACTGTTACACCAATTTTGCATTTGCTGTACTAAAAGAGTGTCATACACCCTCCTTTCTATTGTAATCACATCCTATCCTTATGTCTTTTAGCTGCCAATGACCAACAGACAAGCCAATGGTTTAGCAGCCAGGGGACCAGTCAATTAATCATTAGCAGACAGTAGGGGTAGTGGCGGTGTCATTGTGTAGAAGCCAGTTTAATATGTGCATGAGAATTTTTTTTTTAATTTGAATATGCATGTAAGCATGGATACATATTTCTTTTCTTTAGGTTTATGTTATTATATGCATAAATAAAGAATATATATATATATATATATATATAAAACATGTTATATGTCCCCTCCACCTTGTACCACATCATATGTGCCCTAAATACTTACCCCTCACTGTGGACAAGGAACCTTCTCATAAAAACTTGCATCAGAGTGGAATCAGGAGCTCCGGCTCCAGTGATTGTATTGCCGATTTGTGGTATGAGGAGGACCCAAGTGAGTATCAATATACAGTCAGTGTGCTCTGCAGAAAGAGTACAATCCCAGTCATGCTTTCAAACACAACTAAGATCTAAAAACATGTTAGGGTGAAGCTATAGGCCTACACTTTCCACAGTGGAGGTAAGAAAGACTTTTTTGATCACAGTGTCAATGTAAAATCAACATGCTTTCAGGAATATAAATGCAGGTTTCACTATTTGCCTAACACATATTTCAAGTAGCAATAAAGTCGCTTCCATATCTGGCTGTAAAGGGACAATACTGAATTCTCAATAAATTATAATACGTCTGTTAAACAAGAATGAGTGCACACATTTAGCAGTACCTCTTTTTAAATCACCTACCACATTCAGGAAGGGGGACATTTGTTGCCTTTGTCTAAGTGTGAGAAAGTTCTGAATATGTCATGTAAATCAAGAAAAGGTGTTTCCATAACATCTTTGAATAGGTACAACCGTTCTGAGGAAGGTGTGATTTCTCACTGTACGCACTGAAGTTGCCCAATATAAGGCTTGTGGTTTATAGACTTCCCATCGGTTGTGACATAAGAGGATACCTGGGGCCTGAGAGGGAGTCTTGGGCTTCTTTGTTATGCAATTACACGACAAACCACAAATACATTGGACTCCACATTGGACTACGTGTTCTACATGTTGGTCCTGTTCTCATAGATCAGTTGGTAGCAAATGACCACCATGGTTAAAGACATGGGCATTGGCCAGTGCGCACAAAATACTGCGCATGAACTTTGGAACTTTAGATTTTTGCCCTGTACTGAATATTATGTTGGTTTACTTTGAAAGGACTTGGTCTCAGCAATGTAGAGGAAAAAAATATTAAAATGTTGTGTCATTTTAATTATCAGCATGTAGACCTGAAAGAATTTAATCTTGACTTATAATTTGCTTATGAGGATTTGAGACTGGACTTGAATTTGTCATTAAGATCTTGAGCCTCACTATTTAAAAAAGACTTAATGTGGATTTTCCCTGAAAGACTCAGAAGCAGCTCTGGAACTGTAAGTGTAAAAAATGCTTTAAATGAGAAGCCATATACATTTAAATTATTTTTGTCTTTATTCCATACTGTATAGGTGAGGTTTTGTGAAGAGATCTCAACTCTATATCTAAATGGAGAAAATTGATTAAGTGCATCCATCATTATAAATCCTCTATATGGACACTCAGAAGCTTAACAGAAGAATCAGCTGCAGCTCTGTGTTCATTTTCAAGTAATTTCCACTACTTGATAAAAAAAGAGGAAGGAGGCAAGGTAACGACTTAATTTGCTAATAGGAATAATTATAGCGTGGCCAGAGGCTAGCTCCATTAGTAGAAACAAGAACAATTTGGCTTGTGTTTATATTGTGCTAATTGTTGCAAGCAAATGGCAAATATTTTATTAACTTAAGGAACATACTTTACCCACAGAAGGAGTGACCTGAATTTGGAATGATCTCCTGAGTATGAGCGTGTTCACAAAGACAGAAATTGACTCTACTGTTTTGACATGATTTACACTGGAAGAGCAACGTTGTCTTTTGCAGACGTAACTTCAGGAGAAGTACTGTGAAGGTTGTTGGGTCAGTACTACATTTAATCTGGGGACATCTGGGCCGGGAATGTTAATAAATGCATTGACATTCGGTCAGTTTTTATGCTTTGTTTGGCAAAATCTGGAAACTATATGCAGGAAATTATCTATCTCCATGTACTAATAACCAAGACAACGTTGTCCTGCCCAGACAAATGCAACGAAACCAACAGGAAATTGATGCTGTCAATCAAGGGTAATTTGTCTACGCCCACGTAGTCCTGAGGAGAGGTCTAATTGGGCAAATAAGTGAAAACACCTGCGTGAGTTGAGCCCGGTGCAGGAACTTATAATTCCAGTCCTAGCATAACTCTGTGTGCAAAGTGTGTGTGTGCCTACATACACAAATGCACATGTATCTATATCTGTACATGTTTATGTGCACTGGACCAGAGCCAGCGAGCGTATACTGGGTCCCTCCCTCATTAGGCGTCCAGAATCTGACTTGGCACCATTGCGTTTTGGTCCTTTTCCATTTCACTTTACCAACACTCCCCCCCCCCTCCCCCCTCCCCCATTTTGTGTCCCTCTTCCTGATCGGAGAAGGCAGGGGAATCAGTGTCAGTCTAAACGCTGCGTTCCAATAATGAATCGGCCTAATCAGAATGATACAGACAAAGGCTGGCACTCAGACGTTGGCAAATGTGGAAAAGGTCAGTGGTGGTTGTGGCGAGGGAGGGAACAGGGACAGTTCTGAGTGGCTTTGACGGTTCAATGAAACATTGCTCAGAGTGCAACGCTGTCATCAGTTTAACGATTCCTCCCTTTTCTCTTCTGTGCTGTAATGAACACAGTTTGAGAGGTCAACTAGTGACTAAGCACTGCACCCGGTTAGGAGAAGTGTACAAAATTCCTGTATGCATGGCAAGCAAAGTTAGCAGTGGTGTTATCTCAGGCATAGATTATAAGGACGTTCAAGAGGCGGAAGGATTAACAGGACTCTTCCAGGGAAACCTGGACACCTTCAGCAAGGCAAGTGACATAGAAAGATGGGGAGAAGATAAAAGTCTTGAACAATTGTGCACCAAGCATGCAACCTATATAATCTAGGCTATTAAGCTTCTACCTTTACCAAGATGAGATGGAGCTTTGCTACGGTTCAGCACAATCTTCCCTCTCGCTCCAGATGTTGTGCTTTTGTATGTTGAGGCTATTATCTCCCTGGCTTGACATGATCGTCTCGGCGCATGTTAAAGGCGCACATAATAACCACTGGAGCACAAGTCGGTGGATAGACTAACACAGCGTAATGGGCCCGGACACTTGTCAAGTCGCCTTTTGCTCACACGGAGGGCCGGCGTTTGCCAAATGACCCACTGTTTTTTTTGGTGTTTTTTTTACATAACTACACGGTAACCGATTGCATTCACACATTGGCTCTTTGAAGTGGCCGCCTGATACGCTCCAATGTACTCAAGCAGTCATTTTGACTCTCGAGGCATCAGTCAGACCTTGACAGCGCGTTGGGAAAGGTGCGACAGAACCAGGTAGACGCGACAAGTCGCTCCATGAGGTGCCAGTTTTGACGGAGCTGCCACCGGTGTGAGTGAGAGGTCAACACCTCTGGAATAGACTTGTCAAATTAGGGAGTTTGCACTAGTTTACCACTAACAGGCACTAATTAGTGACACTGTACGCTAACACGCACACATACAGAAGGAGAGCACACGTCAGCGCAGTCAGGGAGCACAGGGTGCAACCTGTGTAACAAACCAGAGATTATTTTGTCAGGTTGTTGCCGCCCTCAGGGGCTGAACGTCCATTGAATTTTAAATTAAGATGTCCATAAGCTAAATTAAAGTCACCCAATTGTAATATGCTTTTCTTTGACCTGTTTTTAACAAGATGAACATAAGTGCCCTTTGATGTGCAACCTAGAAGGTATTTGTTCTTTTGTTGCTGTGATATCCTGTGTGTTATGTGCCTGAATGTGTGTTCCTTCCCTTTTTATTTTCCCTTCCTCCTCAAACGAGTGTGTTGTCACAGTTCAGCTGACTCTATTTTCCATATTTTATAAATAGCCAGGAGAAAAGTATTAATTATCCTTGTACAATTTAATGCACCGAGTACTTTAACCTTTCAGGTTTCCGTTAAACACCGACATAACAAGGCATATCCATAGCGGCAAACTTGATTTATGACAGGAATACCTAATTCTTGTTTTTAAATAGGTTGGACGGCAATCTGCATACATTTAAATGCGCTTGCAAACACTTTCTCCCCCCTCCTCTCCCTTGTCTCGGGGCCCTTGTTTAATATTCAGGGATGATTTTTTTGTCCACATACATTTTGGTCTGTGTCACCTTAGATTAAATTATTACCGTTTTGCAGCCTTTGCGGTGCAGGCCTGGGGCCCTTATTTACTAGAATCAATGAAACAGTAATGAAAATCCATTTTTCATAGTATCAGCCCCCGCTGTCTTTTATTTAGTTAGCTGTGTCTAAGCAAGCAATTCATTTTGTGTAAATGCCACCCTGAGAAAAGGGCATTAGCGCAGAAAGGGTTAACTCCCCCAAAAATTAAGATGCTCTGCTCGGCACAGCTGCTGTGATCCGACACACAGAGAGCACCCTGAATAACTTTATCCCCAAAACAGCCATGTGGGATTTGATTATTGTGAGGTGTACGGTTTGGCCATGCTATAATGCTATTGCTATTCATTGCTATTCGAATCTTCACACTTGGCATTCAGTAATAGAGTATTGATGACTCATGCTGTCAAACAACAGATCTCCACATGAGTGACTCCCATATTTACACAGTTATATGGACAGTTAAATAAAGCATATCAAGCATACATTGATGCAAACATACACACACCCTTGGGTTAACAAGCCGAGTGCAGAGAGGATTTGGCGTTTGTGCAGTAAGGTTGTGCTAATATTTTACAGGCATGTTGAGTACACAGCAGCATAGCTCTGAGCCTGTGAGGGGCGGAGCTAGGAGACCCCATTCACCTTCTGGGACACAGCACATGACGCCGAGGTAACATGACACATTCCCAATCTTGCATATTGAAATATCTCCATCTCAGGATGACGGTGTTGGCTTTGGCTGCCGTACATATTGAAATTGGTTTGTTTATTGACTTTGGTCGGGGTCGCACGTGTGCCAGCGGTAATGAAACAATACAACAGGAGTTAAGAGAATGCAAGAGTACAAGGACAAGTGATTCAGTGGGGTCTGTTAAGTATGTATCATTTACATGTGTGTAGTTTGGAACAAATGACATGGTGTTATTTTTTCAACACAACATAACTGAATGTGATCCAATTTGACAAATAGGCTTGAAAAAGTTTGATCTCCTAACTAAAAGGTCCACAATTAGTTTTTTTATTTAGTTATTTAACAATTTTTGGTTTTCTTTGTGGCATTAAAATGAGAGCAAATATATTAAACTATTATGTTTAGTGATACTGCTATGTACTACCTGTAAATGATGCTAAATAGCTTCTCCATATATATATATATATATTGTATTCAGTTTAAGTGTAACACGTGCCTTTGTAGACATCTCAAAAGATCAAGGGCCCTGCCATGTCAGACGTGACACCAAAGGTTCCTACATGTCCTCCTGCTCTCAGATTAGATGACTTCATAAGCAAATGAGAGAGAGAGAGTGTGTGTGTGTATGTGTGTGAGTAAGTGAGAGAGAGAGAGAGAGTGAGAAAGAGGAGGTGAAAGGAGGGAGGCCCCCGCCCTTTCTGTCGCACGATGAAATAAAATTGAATAACTGAATAAAAATGTAAATAAAGATTTGGTTAAAATGAGTTGTCCGTGAGATAATTCTCCTTCCCCCCCGCCCCTCTTGTCGTCGTCCTCCTTGAGCTAATACTTTGATGTGAGGGGTGGGTGTGGGGGGGTTATATGGAGCCCGTCCTGATGTGGCGTGTGACCTTTTGAAAGGCGCTCTGCGAGGGTTGATTAAAGACGTATTAAATTTGTTTAAATAAACCTCCTTGTAATGGCACATCATTTGTAAGAAGCTATTAGGGAAACGCCAGGGAAAAAATTGTGACGCCGTTATTTGCATGAAAATGTGCCCCAACTGCTCAAATTGAGGACACTCCTGAATGAGCAGCGACGAAAGAGGGGTGACACTTCTATAATTTGTCCACCACCCCCCTCCGATGCTGTAACAAAAAGCCGATCAAACTTCCTATGTTAAACCGTGGGACGGAGGCGGAGCCCGTGTCACATAAAAACATGTCCGCTTGACAGCGAGACGCCGCCCACCAAACCCACCTCTCTCAGCTCTACCAAACGCACAAGTCACACCTTTGAAGGAAGTAATTAGATGATGACAATGCATGAAGACACTCAAATATCACAAAGTCCCAGCAGGTGGGGGGGCTGAGTGACAGGTGATTGGAAATCTGCATATGTAAAATTCACCGTTGAATATGTATATAGTGCTATGATTTAACCCTCAATATTCAGCTTCCCCCTTTATTTCCCTTTTTCACACTTATTATATTACACAGTATTATGTATATTCTGTATTGCTCTTCATTGAAGCTATGTGATGTTTACAATGGGGTATATTAAAACTCAAGACTTTGGAGTTATTCTAGATATTTTGTGCATCCTTTTATACACATATCCACAAAATTCAGACATGACATTGTGACATATCTGGTACACTTTGGAAAGTTAAGAATCTCCATTAGAATTTTTCCAAGGGTTGGAACCAAGTTTAGCAGCAGAATGATGTTTACAGGGTTATCATGTATATAATCAATTTCAGTGATTTGAATGTTTAAATCTCAAGGATTACAATCTTTTTGAGGACGGAACATTTCTTGGACATAGTACTTCATGAAATCCTTTTGAGGCCTTGTAGATAAACAGATACAATAAAAGTCAAGCTAGTAGCAAAGCTGGTAGCTTGAAATAAATATTTATACATACAGTATATAGCTCAATCCCATCACTCAGTGCTTCTGAAATACAGTGAAGAAAGCATCTAACAGTGCACAGACAGTAACCCTGTTCTTCTTGAAAAAGATAAAAATTCACTCAACATTTCTTCAAACCATGGATGCCTTAAGACACTTTAGCTCACCATTCAGTGTCTCTAATAGTGAATGTAAAGAAGAATTCAAGCCTATGGTTTTCACATCAACCTTGCTTTTGGACAACAATTTGTGACAATACTTTTCATGTCTCTTTGGTTAGTTGCTGTTTGCATCTGGAACAAATCAAAGTATAATGAAAAATCTGTAAATAGACCAGATTTACAGCCAAATACCAATGCATCCAGAAGGTGTCTCAACTTCTTGCAAAGTGCCTAGAAACAACTCGACTTGTTTATTTAGTTTTATTCTTTTTGAGTTTCTCTCATTCGACCCAGGAGGGAGTTTAACCAGTCAAAACTGGGGCAGGGAGAAACGAAGTGCTGTCAACCCCCTTGGAGAGAAGTTCTAGGCCTCGGCCAAGTTGAAGTTGCTGGGAAGGGATGGAGGGATGTTCAGCAGAGCATGAGGCCGAAGCTAAAGTTGCTGACAGGCGAACAGCTTGGGGAGGAAAGTTGAGATAATTAAAGAGAAATACTTTTTAGGGGGAAGAATGGCTCGTTGATCAACTTAAGAAATGAAAACAGACAATAAAATTGCCCATGAGTCCCCTCTGTAGACTGCCACATCTGATGCTCAATGCTATCATTTTCAAAGGCATAATGTTGAGTGAAAGCTGGCTCCATGCATTACTGGCCTATAGAGTGACAGACTTCATATTCATTTTAACATTTATTTAATGCACTATTTTAAAGGATGGGAGGCTCTGTGATAACACTTAGCAAATTGTAGAGATCTGAATCTTGAATTTCACTTTTAGAAGTTATAAGATAAAACAGCTAAAAGGACTAGATATGTAGCAGCTGAGCTAGGCATGGCATTATTTGTCATTGACACATGTTCGACCGGTGGATACAGTCTCATTGTGTAAACCTGGGGAGCAAGGACTAATAAATACAAAGCATGTGATCTTTCCCCTCCTTCCTTTCTCTCTTTTTCCTCTGGTCTGTCTTGGAATGGCAGAGGACAAAGAAAACGGTCCTCTCTACATCTCCCCTCCTTTCCCTCTGTCCTTCCACCTGTCTGCCTCTCTGACCTGCAGCAGATTGGGCCGAGTAATTTGATGCGTCTGGTCAGTGTAAAACAGCTGAAGGGAGCAATCAGGTTTGTGTCTGATTACCTTTTTGGTAGTGGTTTCACAGCACGTGTGTGTGTGTGTGTGTGTGTGTGTGTGTGTGTGTGTGTGTGTGTGTGTGTGTGTGTATGTGATGTAACAGCACCTGACACGTTGGTCACAGCGTGTCGGCTTGGCGGTTGGGTATTCACTGACAGAAACAGGAAGGCCAGAGGTGCGCACCCCCTACCACCACCACCACCACATACACACACACTTATCTGAGTATATGTAAGGCTTTTCAATTTACTCAATTTATTCCTTAACCTTTAACCTTAAACCCAAATTTTTATTTCATAACCACAATAGAAAAAATCCACCTATTATTTAAAAGTAAAGGTAGACAGTAACATAACACATACACACACACACACACACAGGTAACTGCTGTTTATCACACACTTACACAGAAACACACACAGACACACACATACACACAGGAAACACCTTTCTATTAAGAAACCCCTCAGTTTGACATCGACACCACAGCCATCATGTAGTCACTGTCTTCACGCAGGATGTCACTTGTAGATCTGAAATATTACAACACTAACTCTGCAGATTATCAGTATGAGCATCCTGTGAACCTACACAGGTAGGGGAAAGCACTGGAGCCATACAGACTGCATGTATAGTTTACATCTTTACTTACATATGACTATTGGATTATAATAATAATAATATATAAATGAAGCGTTGGTCACAACACCGTTGTTTTATCTCGTGTGGTTTGTCAAAGTGGATGACAACTAATTGTGCCTCTTAAGCTTAAACTACATCAACTTGCACAGACTTTTTTAGTCTAGACACTAAACACAATGAAACACTGGTCAGTAACTACTGGAGATCTGGCAGTAAACAACCCCACAAATCCTGCAAGAACGCAAATAGAAGACTGAGAAGACTGAGAAGGCCAAAAAAAGGAACAAAGAAAGCACACAGTGGAGTAGGCAATGTGCTCTAGCCTATAGAGGGTGAGTGAACTTTGTAAAAAGGAATGGTAAAGCTGTTTATGAACCTGTAGGTCTCCCTCAGGTGACACACAAGTGACGTCATCGGTCACCAGTGTCGAAAATATCCCGCGTTTTAAAAAAAGGGTTAGGGTCAAACATCTTTATAAGATCGACTGGCAGCGGGTCTGTATGCTATATGATTTTATCTGCGGACTGTCAAAACCAACTGACCCACTCTGGAACAGACCTGGCCATGCACAAATCATGGCCCGAATGTATAATGTCACAGTTTTACAGACTCAGAATGTGTGTAAAACTCATATGTAAAACTCTGAGCCCCACAGGTTTAATCTACCTTCAGTGGACAGATAAAAAGTAAAAAAACAAAAGGAGTCCCCTGACATCACTTCCAGTTACAGTAATGAACCACAAGGCCTTGACAGCCCATCACAACACACACACACACACACACACACACACACACATCTACTAAAAACATCCAACTCTTGCTAACTCGACAATACTCAAGGTTTTCTCTGGACAGGAAATGGATTCCAAGAGACGTGGAGCTCAGTAATATGAACAGGTTGCGTCAAGGACTCAATTCAATGCAACAGGAAAGGAAACCTCTTTGCTGCCCCAGAGAGAGCACTTCCCCTTGACATCGACAGTGAATGAGGGGAAACTAGTGCTGCATGACAGGTACCAAAACTCCAAATGAAAAGAAGCCATTACTTACCTGTAAGGCATTTAAAGCAGCGTATCTGCCCATCTAGAGCGGCTTAAAGGCAAATGAAAAATACATTCTGCTTAATTTCCATAAAAAGGCAACACTACAAACAGTGAAGCAGTAAAGATAGGCATGTAGTGGTGAGTAATCCTACTTTGACTCACATCTGTCTGTCAGGCTGACAAACATAAGTGCTATTTATTCATCATCAGGAGCATTAAGGGGAAATAAGATATTAAGACAAATGCCAGTTTATATTTTAATATACTTTAGAAATCATGTCAGGTTATGTAAAATGTAAATTTGTATATTACATTTTGAATTCTGATGATTGGCATTAGAAATATATGGGAGGAATGCACTGCAACGACATGCTATTGAGCAAGGCGCTTAATATAATAGAGTACCTGCTTCGTGGCTTGTAGTTGAGTTCACCTGGTTGGTAAACTATAGGAAACAAGCAAAGTGGATGTATTCTGCACACCCTCCCTGGATATTACCTTAAAGTTACAGCAACATTAAAGATTCTCATCCACCCTGCAAGCATATAAAGAACAACTGTAAACGCTGTTCTGAAGTCAAGCCTACCTGTACTTTGATGCTACAGTAGCTGCTGCTTTGGCCTGCCACTTACACATACTACTGCAAAATAAATGGTCTCATTCATAGAAAAGCTCAAAATCAAATGTATTCATCCCTACTTTCTTTAACACTGCAGATCCCTGTCCTGCCTCTAAGCAGACTAACTCTGTGGCTCTCTGTGATCACACAGAGGTGTCACACAGGAGTCCTTGAGGCCTCAGAGCTCTTTATCCCCACTAAATTATAAGAGACACATGCTGTGCCAATGCCATGCACCTGGCACCACAGCTGAGGAGCACTGACGAATACAAAATGGAGGTTCCGGCAAGTCTTGCCACCTCGGAGGTGAACACTCAAAGCGGCAGAGAATTGTGAAGACTAGATGAAGATATTGAAATGCCACAACAGTGAGGAGGTAAGGCGTTACTTAACACTGCTCTGCCAGCATGACAACCGCTATGTTTGATCAATAAAGACTAAATATGTTTGGGGGGTTATTTCTTGTCAGACCACGTGGAGGCCTTTTCAGGTTTTCACTTATCATATATAAATGTATGGAGACAAAAGGAGGAACCACTATTGTGCCTGACACACGTTTTATGATAGACAATCTAGAGTGTAGGGCTGTTTCCGCCCTTTCAAGATATTTCTTTGTAGTATTAAAACATTTGAATCAAGCTATTTATGCTAAAGGTGTAAAGGTTCCCAAGTCACTTTCAGTCATCTGTAAACCGAAAAACAGTAGGTCACAGTTGGTCTCTTTCAGAGCAATAGTTCAAGTATTTTACAATGGGTCTCTGAAAACACAATTTATATTATTGAGCCACCAGCACTATCTTCTTGTTCTCAGCCTAATCAAAAGTATTTGTGTATCTTCATTCACAGGATTAAGTAAAAAGACATGTTAATATATTAGTATATAAGACATTTCGAAATCAACCTTTCAGAGATTCAGAAAATCAAGATATCCCGTGACATCTCTTCTTATCAAGTACAAAGTAAATTCTAGGAAGTAAAATGTAATTTGAAGTAGTGCATATTATGAATCTTTTGTTGAGAGAGACACCTTAAGATGATTGATAACACAAACATATGAGAAACAAGCAGTTAATATCAGTCCTTGGTTGAGCGCTCTCCAGACATGATCTTCTGCATTACTAAAGATACAGCATGATGAGCTTCAGGTAATGGGATTCCTGTTTTCCCCTCCATAAAAATGCATATATAACGTTCTGGAAACAAACTCTTCAAATGCAGACATCAAAACAAATGGTGAATTAAAGCACGGCACTCACTGCCTTGTTCTGAGAGCATGGCCTTGAGCTACCGATTTTTAAACTGTGCCACCGTTAATTTATGCGAAGATCTGAACTAATTCTTTGGCAACTGTGAAGCGAGAATATTAACGCGATGTATTTCCTTGTCGATGATAATGCTGCGCTCTTAATTTGAAATGTGCGGTGTAGTCGAACATGAAATGGAAATTTGCCCCAAACTATGTATTTGTCACTGAGTGTCGGATGTGGAATGAGGTTACATGCATCCTTTGCTACCCACACTCTTAAGATACAAGAAGAGGTGTATTCCCCCCCTCACTGTGGTGTGTATGTATGGAGAAAGCTCCAACTTAAAGCCCTGGTTTGGAATATATTATATTTACATATTCCCGTCCAGGGTGGTTTTATAATGAATTTGCATAGATTTCCTGAAGAGTTTGCCTCATGTATGGAAAACAAACTAATCCTTCGTAACTAAAAATACAGGCAGGGTTTCCTCCAGCGCTTCCTTACTGACCCCTCTGAGGTCAAAGCCCATTTTTCTAAACACTAAAGTTGGCACATGTTCAACAATTATCATATGTTCAGTAACAAACTGTGTTCTAAGTATTTAGTTGGTAAAAACAACATGCTGTCCAAAAGACAGAAAAGTCATAAAATGATAGAAATGTATTGAAAATACACTCAAAATAATTTCAACAAAGACTCTTTCAGTGAACGTTCATGATAGGTTGTGTTATATAAAAGTGAGATTGCAGGGGTTCAAAGTAAAGCCTACAATCTAATGCATGTACAATTCATTCTACATCTTATCTTATGAAAAGTTAAACTCGTTCCTCTCCATACCTGAAATTATTCATAAAGTCAAGAGTGCAGGAAAAAATTCCATGCAGAAGTAGTCTAAGAGGTCGGTGCTACTTTAAGTTTCATAAAAATGTTTCTGTGGTTAAACCAAATTGGGGCAAAGATACTCTTCCAATTCCAAAAATTCAGTACACTCGATCCCAACTCCCAAGGAGCCACAATGTCAGTCTGATTTACAGGATGAAAAAAACACATTTCCTACACAAATTAAGTTGATTTGTTTCTCTAATCTTTATATTGTTTTATTAGGCACTGGCAAATTAACGTATGTGTTGTCTACATATGAGGTATGTTGTCCTTTTAGTTTTGTGCCAGATGTCTACAGTGAAGTTTTCCACCTTCTATGAATAGCATTTGCCGCATTCCTTGTCACTGGTTAGGTTGTGCATGGTTATTTTTTAGCTTACAAAAGGACAAAAACGTATATGTTAAAAAGTCTAATTACATACAGCAAGCATTGCAAAAAAACACTGCAGGAAATGTAAATGAGACGTTAACAGAAGTAAATGGTCTGTAACTCTACATGACAGTGGTAAAACTGCAGAACCACCCACTCCTAAGCAGGAGTAAACAAACGCTCTGAATATTTATATAAGGACTTCAAAATATTGCACCCAGGTGAACGTGTGACAGAAGAAAAAAATGTCCTTTTAGGAGCCTGGGAGAGGATGTGAATGCTTTACATTATGGACAACCCATAACCCTAATGGATACAAACTGTCATCGAGCTAATCCCCAGGCCACCTCGTGCCAGTGCCACCCAGAGAGCGCAGGCCCTTTTCCTGCTTTTCAGGATGAAGGCTGGTGTCCTGGTGGGTACACGGGTCAGATTACATCATGTTAAATGAGGAGGAAGTGATGCGTTTATTCTGTGTAAACCTCTGCTGAGCATACAGGATGCTGCAGCTGCCTAAAGTTTACCTGCTAGATGTAAACGATGAACACACTCACACGTGTACAGTATGAGCAGAAGTGCACATGTGCTGCACTCAGATGCACGCACACACACATGCAGTTATTCACGCATGTATAAACACACATACAGGCCATGTATATATCATTTCTTTGTATTGTGATGTACCTGCTAAGTCGTAAAGACTCTTTGCGCTGACACATTTATAAACCGGTGCCTAATTACGTTGTAGTTAATTGACAGTGTGTTTGTCCTTTCAGCTAATTTTTCTAAGACATCCATCCATAAGCGCCTAACTTCCATCTCACCTTTTCACGTATAAACTTCTTGCAGGCCTTAAAAAAGAACAAGAAGAACAAGCCTGCTGCAGGAGGATTTAACAAATTGGGAGAGCACCCAGATTAAACATGGTTAAATGATTAAATCGCTGAGGTACAGAGCAGAGAAAGGAGGGAGAAAGGAAGGAAAAAAAGGAAAACAGGTCAACTGCACCCACAGAGTGCTCTAGGGAAGACAGGAGATAAGAGTTTATCACAAGCGTATAAGTAGATACCGTTAATCCTCCTTCTGTGAGTGTTCTACATGAAATAAATCTGTGACTGACAAACTGGAAAGATACTATTGTTTTAAAGGTGGAGGGATACAGGGGGATGGAGGGGTGGTGGTTGTTGTCAGCAGATAAGTGTGTAGATAATCAATTCAACGCTGGATTGAGCAGTTGTTTTCGGAGGACGAGGAGAACAGAGGATGCAGAGCGAGCCTGGTGAGGCAGGTAGACAAGCAGGCGGCACTGTGCTTAGCTGGTAAATGTTTAGCGTTTAATAATTAATCCCACAGACTTGCCAAAAGCAAGATTGATTATTCTATTAGAGGTGGGGATCAACAATGACCCGACTGTAGCTCTATTTCACACACCGTTTGAGTGGTGAGAATTACCCCCGCTGTAATGAACACTGCTTTAATTCTCTGAGCCATGATATTATCCTAAAATATTGTGATATCACATGTAATATCAAATACAGTCATGGAAGATAGGGATGAGGGAGCCAGAAAAGAAGGGGGAAAAAACCTTTTCATGTTACTGTCAATTTAATAAATTACTGATTACTAAAAGAAAGAAAAATAGTTTGCTTTAAGATGCAATTGTAGCATCATAGTGTCATTTATTTACAGTTCTGACAGCAAACAGGCTCTCAATTAGTTTTTCTACTATTACTAGAGGTCTCTGCATAACAAACATAAATATGGGTCGTAATAAGCTCCTTACACAAGCGACCTATACGGTCCTATATTTATATAGTATTTTAGTCGGAGATGTCAAGGAATCATTTATCGTCATCGTTTATAGCACACACACACACACACACACACACACACATATATATATATAAATTCCCCTCTCACCCCTGCGGGCGGTCTGTTCCTCTGAGCTCAGGTCCTCTACCAGAGGCCTGGGAGCTTGAGGGTCCTGCGCAGTATCTTAGCTGTTCCTAGTACTTCACTCTTCTGGACAGAGATCTGGGATGTTGTTCCTGGAAGCTGCTGGAGCCACTCTCCCAGTTTGGGGGTCACAGCCCTGAGTGTTCCGATTACCACGGGGACCACTGTTGCCTTCACTTTCCACATCTTTTCTAGCTCCTCTTTCAGCCCTTGGTATTTCTCAAGCTTTTCATGTTCCTTCTTTCTGATGTTGCCGTCGCTTGAGATTGCTACATCTGTTACTACTGCCTTCTTCTGTTGTTTGTCCACCACTACTATGTCCGGTTGATTCGACATATCCAGTTTGTCAGTCTGTATCTGGAAGTCCCACAGGATCTTAGCTTGGTCATTCTCCACCACCTTCGGAGGTGTGTCCCATCTTGACCATTGGACTTCCAGTCCATGCTCGACACAGATGTATCTGTACACTATGCCAGCTACTTGGTTATGGCGTTCCATGTACGCCCTGCCTGCTAGCATCTTACACCCCGCTGTTATGTGCTGGATTGTCTCAGCGGCACCTTTGCACAGTCTGCACCTGGCGTCCTGCCTGGTGTGGTAGATCCCAGCCTCTATTGATCTTGTGCTCAGAGCCTGTTCCTGTGCTGCCATGATTAGTGCCTCTGTGCTGTCTTTAAGTCCAGCTTTTTCCAGCCACTGGTAGGATTTCTCGATATCAGCCACTTCTTTTATCTACTGGTACATACCAGCAGGGGTTTGTCTTCCCATGATGGTTCCACCTGCTCTCCTCCTGCTCACCTCCTCTGGCTTCTGCTGCCTGAGGTACTCTCTAAGCATCTCATCACTTGGGGCCAAATTCCTGATGTACTCATGGATCTTTGTTGTTTCATCCTGGATAGTGGTTCTGACACTCACTAGTCCTCGGCCTCCTTCTTTTT